>CAKKTC010000200.1:0-51261 GCA_920104205.1 Eupeodes latifasciatus
ACAGAAAGGACAAAGTCAGTTTACAAAGTCAAATTACAAAACACGGTTTGCAAATTGGAATAAATAAGGTTTTAAGTTGTGTTAGAGAAGTTTAAATCAGTCGTCAGTTTATCACAAAGATTCAATATTATTCAATCAAATGCCTCTGAAAAATTAAGTAGGGTTATCATGTATGTGTGTAGTATGTATGTATGTATATTTTTGATCTTAACCATGTCTTATGTCATCGGACGCATTTAGTAATGATAAACTATGTCCAGAACAAAATCCTGACTAATGGGGAGTAAAAAGTAGTTTGTCTTTAATATGTTTTTTTAGTAATGCATACCCTATTCTAAATATAAGAGAGGTTACATTCTCTCTTTTGAGGCTCTTCTAGTTAATCAAAAGCAATGGATGGAGGGACAGATTAAAAAGGAAGGTAATTTGTCAGGTAGTATGAGCGTAGGGGCAATACCACCGGTCCATCAATTCGAGAAAAGTAGGCACCAGTGGGACACATATTTGAAGCAGCTGGAACAGCATTTCACAGCATATGGTGTCAACGATAGTTAGAAAAAAAGGCATTTTTCTTATCGTGGGTAGGTACCGAAATTTTCGATCTTACACAAAAGATAATTGGTAATGACGTTGAGGGCAAATCATTCGATGGTATAACGGAAAAGCTAACGGAGCATTTTAAACGGAATGTACATATACTTGCAGCTAGGTTTGAATTTTTGCATGCTAAAATGGCTAAAGGGAAGAGGGTTAGCTCGAAATTGCAAGTATGTATGTCCAAATGCAAGCTGCAAGAAGGAATTTGTAGATGAGCTCCTGAGGGATACAATCGTCATTAACACGCCCCATGATACCGTTCGTTCATCCGCGCTACTAAAACCAAATCCATCATTAGAAGAGGCTCTTTTGATAGCTGAATCATACGAGGCAACAAGAAACACAGTTATTGTAATGAAGAAAGAAAAATCTCCTACACAGCCATCACCAGAGGTATTACAGATTGAAGCTAATGCACGGTGGCGCGGCGGCGCGCGGCGTAACAGATCATTTAGCACGGGGGCACGTAAGGTTAACGGGAAGAAGCTCCAATCAATGAAATCTTGCCAAAGTTGTGGCGTGACTCACAAAAGGGAAAACTGCAAATTTCGGGATGCAGTTTGCTATACGTGTAATCGCAGTGGTCACTTATCAGCTGTATGTATGAGCAATTCAGATTGCAAAAATAATAACGGTAAAAGAAACTGGAACAGATATCGATCGCAAAATAAGTCTACAGCTAGTTCAGAAAAAAGAATAGAAAAAGTTGACACGATTGATTTTACGTCTGTTTAAAATAATGCGATTGGGCATGTCAACGTTATAGGGACTGGGAACAACTGCGAGTCTATCACAGATCACGTTGTTAACAAATTTTACGAACAACCACACCGCGTAGGGAACAAAATCTTTGTTCATGTAAAAGTTAAAAATTTCAAGTCGACACTGGGGCGTGTCGTGTTCAATGATCGGTTTGGACGAGTATGAAAGGTTACATGGCATGCAGATAGAGCCTGCAAATTTAATTTTGAAAGGTTATGGTAATGTTGTGGTACTGGTGTTGGGAAAGGCAAGCGTTAAGGTGGAGTTTTGTGGATGGCAGAAGATGTTGCCTATTATTATCACAAAAGTAAGAGCTACCAATAATATTCTTGGAATTGACTGGATAGATGAGTTTGAGCTTGGCATAAGACAAGAGGTGGTAAATTTGCAGATACAATGAGAGAGAAAAGTGAATGATTTGTGTTCTGAGTTTAGTTTTTTATTTGAGAAGGCCGTAGGTTGTTGTGTTCCGTATAACGCACACCTTGAATTAAAATCAAACGCACGTCCAAAGTTTTGTAGAGCTAGACCAATTCCGTATTCGCAAATTAAAGCATTTAAAGATGAAGCTGAACGACTCGTGGCAGCATTTGTGTCGAATTTTCACAATTTTGTAAACAAAACGGAATTAAACATTTAACTTCTGCTCCCTTTCACCCAGCTTCCAATGGAGAAGCAGAGCGTTTTGTAAGGACGTTCAAAACAGCATTAAAAAAAGCTATTGCGGAAGGAGAAGACAAAGACTCCGCTTTGCTCAATCTTCTCAGCACTTTTAGATCTACTCCAAGCACGATTTCAAGGAAATCGCCAGCAGAGATTCTCCACGGGCTAGTACCAAAGGTTCCTCTATCATTGATGCTCCCAACCACACAGAGGAAAAGTATTAAAGTTGGAGGTCGTTTCAAGAAGGAAGATTTAGTCTTTGCAAAAAACTATGCACGTGGCTCAGGCTAGGTTCGTGGAGTGATTCAAAAAAACATTGGACGTATGATGTATCTTGTGTCAACACCATTTGGATCTTGGCGGCGACGCCAGGATCAGTTGAGAGCCCGAAACCAATACGCTACTAGTACTGATAGGTGCATAACCGATGACAATCTTATACGAGTCGAATGGGATCAGGCAAGTGTGAAATCAAGGAATGCTAACAATAGTTCTTCTCATATTTCTAGACCATTAGAAAATCTGCAAAACAGCACCGCTAGTAGTCCTATGATCCAGCCAGTACACTCTCCTGAGACACCTACTTTGAGACGTTCGACCAGGACCAGAAAGCCAGTGGTCCGATTCTCGATAACTCATTGATGTCTTAATTAACTGGGGAGGAAATGTAGTAATGCATACCCTATTCTAAATATAAGAGAGGTTGCATTCTCTTAATCTCATCTGCACAACACGACATAACTGACCGTTGCCTTTGGATGAAGTTTAAGCAGCACAGCGGTCGGTCGTTCAGAGAAGTTTGCCCACTAATTGCTTACGATAGTCTTATGTCCAATTTCATAAACAACTTTTATACGTTTAACAGGATTTTAAACTGTAAAATGGGATATTTTGGTTTCACCAGGCGTTTTTGAAGTAAACAAGCTTTTAAACACCTTTTAAAATTAAATGCCCATTTTCGGCTCATTAAATTTTAAAAGTGTCATTAAATAATGAATATGACAGATTGGCAGCTGATGTTTCGTTTTGTAAAATTTGTATTCCCAATATTTGGAGATACAGAATGAATAGGTAAACAAATTCGACATTACATATCACTTTTATGATTTTAATTTTTAATTAGTATTAGATTGGTCATCTTCATCTGACGAAGAAGAGCAACATACAGTTATTCGCCGCTCAAGAGTATTCCGCGTTCACAAGAATCCATTTTCATATTTTATTTTTGAAAGACACACGATTTTTGATTTTCAAGAAGTTTACACTGTTGTATTTTGTGATTCTTGTCATTTATTTCAACATATAATGCTTTCTCATTTTTTCTCACACAATCCGCTTTATAGAAAGAAAAAAGGGGTTTTATTTTTACAGGGTTGTAAAGAGAACTCTATTTTAACAAAAATATCCCTGAAATTTCCCATTTCAAGCTTGGTGAAACTGAAAAAATTTAAAGGCCTGATTAAATTTAAAAAGCTTTTAGATAAAAGTGCTTTTAGTGTTTGTTTATGAAATCGGACATTAATCTTTTATATTATAACTACATAGAATAACTGAGTGAAAGTAACACTGAATTATAAGTCCATAAAGTAGGTAGTTGCTTGCGTTTATTTACTACAGTTTCTTTAATTGCCTACTTTGTAAGCGTTTAAACAGCCTTAAACAGGAAATATATATTTATAAGCCTGTACTACTTCCTCTTTTGTAGGTCATTATTAGTGTGTTCAAAATGTATTTATTGTGAGGTTATAGAAGAGGTTTTTAATAAAGTCTGGATAATATTGTCAAGTCCTCTGCATTTGGATTTTTCAGAAAATATTGCTTTTGACATTTGTTATTCAACTACGGCACTTACTAAAAATGCATCTATAATATAGTTTTCTTCAGTTCTTGAGGACATAAAAGATAACTTGAAGATGTTTTACGTGATCGTTTAAACTCGCAACTTTAAAAAATATCCTACCTTAATTGCCATAATATTTTAAGACAGCGCCAGGGATATCTACGTCACATACTTTACTTCAAAGTACCATTTTTGTCATCATCCATTAGGTACTCACTTTTGAAGCCAAATTTCTTCATTTATGTTTTTGGATAGAAATGGCTTAGGTTAGTCGTAGGTGTCCGTAAGAAAAACATAACATTATTCTTTAAAATATAAAATTTCAATATTTTAAATCCCAAATATTAATTTGACCATTGTTTCAAATAACAATCCTTGGCCCACTAAAAATCCCTTAATCGAACATATACCTATAAAGCCTCGATACTTCTATCCATGTAAATGAAATTGTGTGGACTTATAAGCTTTGTACTCTGGGATTTTAAATTTGTATAGATTTTGCATTTTTGTGTATCATCTAAGCCAGTGTTTTTCAAACTGTGGGTCGCGACCCCCTGGGGGGTCGCGAAGAGATTCTTGGGGGGTCGCGGTCGCAAGCCGGTAAGATGAATAAACAAAAGTCCTATGCTAAAAAAAATTAAATAAAACAAAAAAAAAAATTTAGTGCGACATGTGTGCCTGTTTATTTTTTAATAAACGTTGAAATCTTGGATTAATTTTTGACACATTTAAGATTAAATCATTTTCCAAATTCAGTCTGTTTCTTTTTTTAGTTTTAATGTCAAACATTGAAGAGAATGTGACTTCACACAGGTATGAAGTGGCGAATGGCACTCTCCTCTTCTCATTATCCAGAAATTGTCAATCGTTTTCAAATTGAATTCCATTTTCAGCATGCCATCTGCAGCTAAATCAATAAGATTTTCTTTCATCTTTACCGATGGTAGATCCGCGAGTTTGACTGACATATTCAAAAAAGGATTTAATACCCATCTTTGTCCATCTCCACTTTCAGAATCCAGTTCCGGAAAGTAACTTAATAGTTTCTTCTCTAAATTATGTAAACTCTCTTCCATGAGATGAATATGAGAGTCTAATGATATCGATTCATCTGATGAAATTTCTTCGAGCGTCTTTTGAAAGCAGGGAAAATAATCAAAACTGTTTGTTTGTAAAGACTCTGACCACAAACGAAGTTTTGCGAGGAATCCTCTGATTTTATCTTTTGCAGTTATAATGCTTTCTTCTCTCCCTTGGAGGCTCTTATTCAATATGTTTAAGTGGTTGAAAAGATCAGCAAGAAATGATAATTTTAAGAGCCAGGTGGGATCAGAAAAATGATCCGAATTTCCAGATTTTGAAACTTGTAAGAACATCAATAATTCGGCTTTCAATTCCAAAACTCGTGTCAATACCTTTCCTTTTGATAGCCATCTGACCTCTGTGTGAAAAAGGAGATTTTGATGGAGTGAACCCATTTCATCACATATGATCCTAAACAGCCGACTTTGCAAGGCCTTGCCTTTAATAGAGTTCACAACTCTAATCACATCTTTGAGCACATCATTTAATCCAGAAGGTAACACCTTGGATGCCAAAACTTGTCGATGAAGAAAGCAGTGTGTCCATGAAACGTTTGGCATTATCAATTTTAATTTTGCAATGAGCCCACTTTTGTTGCCCGTCAAAGCTTTAGCACCATCACTACAAATAGCAAAACATTTTGTCCAATCAATCTCGTAGTCGCGAGAGCTTTCTAAAAACATATCGTACAAATTTAATTTTTTAATTTTTCAATTAATTGTTCTTGAATGTCAACGGCCATGTCATTTATTCTCCGCTCAATTGTATTGTCAGAAAGTGGTATATTTTTAAGTTTATCTGCCTCCTGTTTGCCCAAAATAGTTTCAACCATATCAAGGGCCGCGGGCAAAATAAGATTTTTAGCAATTGTGTGAGGTTTCCCTGCTTTGGCGACTCGGTATGCTACTTGATAGCTAGCTAACAACGCTTTCTCATTGGCACTCGATAGCTAAAACAAATTTTAAAACAAAAAGAATATATCAAACGAAACAGTAAATCAAAATTACAATACGTATATGTATGTAGCAAAATAGATCAAACATGGAAAAAAGCGTAGGTATTTTTCGCGAATTTAAGCCGGTCAGTACATGTACCTACAAACCCTTTTACCTATGAACATATGAATGTATGTATTTAGGTCGCGATTACGTTCAAACAGAAACAGATATTATTTTTGATCCAAAAATAATAAAGGGCATTAAAATAAGACTTATTTTTCTTACCTGGACCACAGTACTTTGTTGTTGGTTAAGCGATTTCAATTTGCGTTCGAAAAATTCTAACGGCTTATCTGCTTCTTTGGAATGTTTCGTTGAGAGATGTCGCATAAGCTTTGATGGTTTCATGCTTTCGGCAGATAAAACTTCACAACAAAGAACACATTGAGGCTTATTATTTAAAACTGTGAAACCATATTTAAGATATTTTACGTCATAAAGTCTATTTTTTTTCGTTGCTTCCTCCGCTTCCACTCGCACCGGATGTGCAAGGCTGCAACGGTCTTTTGAGAAACTTGTCCATAATCACTCGTAAAAAACACAACAAAACACTTAATCTTTAAATAAGTACACTTACTCTCAAGTGAAAAATATTAAATGACAATTCTAATGCGCTCTTAGGAATTCAAAAAAATGAAAATTACTGCAAGGCCTGCTACAATTTTAAAATTTTTTTGGCAACACGGGAGAAAATTTCATCGCGAATAAGTAAAATCTTGTGTAATAAGGCCGGGCTTGGAAGGGGTTCAGTGTATGTAACTTTTTAAATAACTGACACATTATAATGGGGGGTCGCCAAAATTTTGTTACTAGCAAAGGGGTCGCCTATTCAAAAAGTTTGAAAAACACTGATCTAAGCAAAACATAAAACATTCAAACTTTGTTCTTTACTTTTTGTATCCCTTTTCATCCAAACTTCTTGTTTTCCCATCCACTTCTTATCTAAAGCCCTTAACCTCGCCTTTAGTACATTTTTATTTAAAAAAACAGACCCTTTAGTTAATCTTCTTGTATAGGAGGTACATGTTTGTTAAACATGGCTAAGATCTCTCCATAACAAGACGTAAACAAATGAATCTTCAAGCTGAAAATAAAAAAAATACAAACATTTATACTCCATTACATAATGTGTATACCTCTATATCCACTTTATCCACTTTTTTTTTTATAAGGATTTTCTTGTGGCACACCAAAGCGTAGCATGGTAAGAAGAAGTAAAAAGTAGAAAACATGTCGAAGATATAAAGTCCAAAAAGAATTCAGACAAGCACACAGCTACAATACAAAAATAAGGGTTGCTTCGAAAATAAAGTCTGTCTAACCAATTTCAAAAGCCACATATTTAACCCTCTATGTGTGCTGTGTCAAGTTTCCTAGCTATGACCTTGAGACATATGTATATATTATATCAGCTTCAGAACTACATATATGAAAAGGTTTAGGTGTACAACGAAGCCCCATTGACTGAATTTAAATCGTTTTTTGATTTCTTATTTTTTCGTGGAAAGGTAACCACAGGTGGGCTGTTGTCAAATTGCTCGTGAGTAGCGTGGCGTGTATATTTCTGTCTCTAGGGTCAGACAAAGATATCTTCAAATTCAATTTGGCAACTTTCCCCATTCCTTCATAATTCCATACATGTGGGGATATATGTATGAAAAGTTGTTTTGATATTATAATTATGACATTATGTCTGGGTAATTGAATCTGACTGATAAAATGATTTCAGTTCTATAAATGAGTGATTATATTTTTGTTGTTGTTTTCAGAAGGATTTTCTAATACTTTTTAAGTCATCTTAGCTTTCCAAAGAAAACACCAACAGTGAAAATTTATAAGTTTGGATAAAAAAGTTTGAATTGTGATATAGGTATAGGAACGTTAAATTGGAATTTCCAATTTACGACAAAGGTTAATTATTGTGGTCTAGACAGAAACAAAAAAAGGTTTTTGTTTTATTACCTATAAAAAGAAGCTTTTCCTCTTATAATCTTCTATAATATTAGATCCATTAAAAAAAGTTAAAAAAGAGGGCGTCTCAAAGTTGACACAGATAATGGAAAGTCGATTAAAAATAAAACAATAAGACAGATGAAAGTTCGGTTAACTGAAAATTATCAATAAATAAATAATAACGTGTTTTATAAGTTTTGAACAATATAATAGGCTGTTCAATGTTCATAGACTTTTATAAAAACTTTACGACTTTTTTGAAACATAATTTTTTACAGAAATTGATCTGCAGTCTAAAACATATTTGAAGTTAAATAAGTTTTTCAACAATACCATTTTTTACTCTTGTCAAACTTCCAATACTGACTAAACTTTCAGATGTTAACTATCAACTTTAACTTCCAAGCTTGTTTTATTTTAAATGAAAGAAACCACTTTTTTCTCTGTTTTAAAATTTTATTTCAACTGACAGCTCTGTAAGCTGCCAAAGCTTTATATTTTAAATGGCAAAAATTAAATTTCATGGAACAACCTTTATAAGTTAGGTTTTTCTTTGAAATGACAATTTTATATGATTTTAAGTGCAAACATTTTTAGTAAAACACATAAGTTCACTCAAAACATTACAAATGCAGGAATTACATTAGTTTATTAATTTTTCAATAATACCACAACACAAAAACAGCATTATACAAAAATAAATATTTCTGGTTATCAAAAGTTTTGTTTTCTGCCCCACGAACAATACAATACTTTATTGTTTTGAACTCGAATTTCGCTTTTTAATTATTCATCACATAAGGTGGATATTTGAAAAGCCTAAAGTAAATGGTTTTGCAAAGTTGTTAGTAGTCGCTATCGATCCAAATGTGTATTATTTTTCCCATCCATTGTTTCTTTTTTTTAAAGGCTATCTAAAGTGCTCTGAGTTCGCAGATAATTCAGAATGTTCATACTTTACGCCAGTCCATAAAAAAGGTTCCTAAATTTTAGTTACGAATTATCGTCCTATAGCAAAATTGTCTGCTATATCTAAATTGTTTGAATAACTAGTCCTTTAAAAAAAAATTATTTCAATTTTTCTTCTGTTATATGTGAAAATCAACATGGGTTTGGGAAAAATAATAATTTACAGTTACCAATTTAATACAATTCTCTAATTTTTGTTTGGATGCATTCGAAGAACGCTCTTAATTCGATCGCACCTTTACAAACTTCAGGAAGTCATTTGACAAATTAAGTCATGAAATTCTACTTAATAAATTAAGTAATATTGGATTATTCAGTCCTATCGCGAACAAAATTCCACCGGAGTTTTTTCCCATTTTGGGAAAGTTGCTATCGTGAATGATCTTCGAAAAGAGGGAAAAATATTTCTATTTTGTGTATGCTGCGTCAGGTTTGGAGCGACAAGAAAAAGTATGTAAAAAAGAAAATGTCTGAAAACATTAAATTCAAGAGTGCAACAGGAGGCGGACCCAGCAAAGAATATAAGTTCTCGAACTTAGAACAATCTATTATACAAATTTGTGCAATAAGTGAGTCTGTGGAAGGCCACTCTGATTCTAAACGTTTTGGACTGCCTTCCTGTTCTAAAAAGCGAAAGCTGGAACCTCCTTGTGACGGGTAATTGAATGTAAACAACTCTTATAATGATGACAAGATGACACTGCGTGCAATGTTTTGAACGAAGCATTGGATGATAACAAGTTCGTGAAGCTGTCGTAATAATGAAAAATCACCAAAATGAAATTCAAGCTAGTGTCAAAAAGATTTATCCTTCGATTGATCGAATTCACGACTAACAGAAACTGCTTCTTAAGGAAACAAAACGTCATAACCTGGAGATGGAAAAAATCCGCAAGCATGAAATCGAACAAAAATTAAATCTCAAGCAGAAAGTTCTAGACATTGAACTTGCAAAGCTTGAAAAGTATTAGTATCTGAATCAACATACTAACCGAAAGTTCCTCAAACATAAATTTTGATTACAAATGAATTCTAAGACTTTATTTTTTATGAATATATGTATTTATTTTTATTTATTTGTTTACAAGTACCTACTTTTGTTTATGTTTTTAATAAATGTTAATAAACCTATTTAAAGAGAGTTCCCTATTTCTCTTCGAATGTGTTGGGCTTCAGTCATGTATTCTGAGCTGCTTAAAGTCGTAAATGCAAAGTTGTTTTCATCTTCTTGTAGACCAGGTGCAATTTGAATATCTGTGTCAGCCTTAAAGTGTATGCACATATTATGCAAGGCACAACAAACATTAATGATTGTGATTGCTTTCCTTGGATGATAATGTAACTCTCTTGCGCCCAGAAAACATCTCCACCTTTGCTTTAGCACGCCGCGGCCGCCGTTTGTCCTCTCGATAATATTTCTGGTTTTAGAATGAGCATCATTAAATTTACTTTCAGGTGTTCCTGTCTCTGGTGTTCTATGTGGAGTTAAGAGCCAAGGTTCTAATGGGTATCCGGCGTCTCCTAGGAGAATAAAAAATACAAGAATTGAACAAAAAGGCGATTAAAGCTTACCCAACAGCCATGTGTTTCTCTCACCATTCAAATACTGTTGCTCAATCCATGTTCTTAGTTCACTCACATTCCATACCAGAGAGTCATGACATGCACCAGGGTGGGTAGCATCCACAAATTTAATTTGCATTTCATCGTCGCAAACCTACGAATGATTAATTTGTTTTCAAAATTCAGTGTAAATATAGATTTAATACTTACAAGCATAACATTTAAGCTAAAATATCCTTTACGATTGTAGTGTAGATGCTTGTTTTCTTTAGGGGCAATAATCCGAATGTGCGTTCCGTCTATGCATCCTACTACTCCAGGTATAGTTTTTTTCATAAAATCGTCGCTTGGTACGTCGTTTTTGTTCAGCAGTTGTTTGTGAAAGAATCCATGTTGGACAAAGCTTAGCTTCAAAAATTTGAAGTACTTCTGAAAGAACTTCTGAAAAGGAAGACTGTGCTAAGCCAACTTCGTAGTCTTTTGCTACACCTTTTTGGTACGCTCCTTCAGCAAAAAAGCGCAAGCATGCGCTTAGCTTCACAACAGGGGGTACTGCAAATGATTTTTTGGATTCTGGTAACGACTCTATCAAGATATCAAGCAGACACCTAAACATTGGCTTGTTAACGCGATAGTATTGATGAAATCTTAAGGATAAAAATGAATAATTATGAGTTGGAACTTCGATTGCGGAGATACTTACATGGATTCTGGTAACTCAAGAGGGTTTGAGATATCCCTCAAGTATCTTCTGAAAGATATTTGCCTATTTCTCTCATCTTGCATTACAACTTCGATTGCTACCACAAAACCAATATTATTTATCATTTTAATTGATATTTTCTTCCTTTTAGGACACAAAACAATTTTTTTTTACAAAAAATACACGATTTGGTGCTGTCAAGATAACTTCGAAATTGATTTAAACAGTTGAAGGTTGGTATGAATTGTTTCGTGGGAAAAAATATTTCTTGGGAGATTCCCGATGGGAAACTTTTTTCCCGGGTAACATTTTATTTCCGGGGAAAAAAAGTTCCCATTATATTGGCGATAGGGCTGAATATGTGAATTTCGTCATATCTTAAAGATAGATTTTTTAACGTCATGATCAGGAGTAACCTTTCGTTTTAATTTAAAGTCAATTCTGATGTACCTCAAGGGAGTCACCTTGTTCCATTGCTGTTTATTTTGTTTTTAATGATTCTCCTTCTGTTTTAAATAATTTTAAATTAGAATTAGAATTTAATTTAGAATTAACACAGTGCGAGCAATTAGGAAGGGAGGATAGGATTAGAAAGGATGCACATTGACACTTCAATGTCTGCACATTGTAATGAGTGGTAGTAGAGTGAGTCTGGTAAAGCATTCCACATTCGTGTAGTGCGACTAAAAAAAGAATCTCTGTACTTTACAGTACATACGAAATAGGGCTCAAGGGTAAACTGATGAGCGTATGGAAAGCATTTAACGTAGATTTTTAAGATTTTGTCTTAGTTTTTTCCCCGGCCTATCAGACTTTTATCACCTCCATATACACAAAGACTTCCTTTGATAAATCTCACATCTTTTTCTGGTCATAGAAAATACTCTGCTTTATATCGGGTGTATTGAATGGAACAATTTTATGTACATCTTTGTCGATTATATTTCAATCTGAGTCAGGCTAGCTTAAGAAAGAATTTTATCTTTTTTTAGCTGATCTAACTATGGCACTTATAGTCCTCTTAATCAATTCACTAAATTTAATAAATTGATAATCTTAAATCTGAATGCTTTAGGTTATGTTTTATTGCTTTAAGTAGTAGTAGTAGTAGTTGGCCCGTTGAGATATAATCTGAGGATGGTCCCATTTAGAACTCATTATAAAGCGTTTGGTAAAATCAATCACAGAATTTAGTAAATCATTATTAGTAAAAGTCTCCTAAGTGGAGTATTTATCTTATTAAGGGGAATGAACAAAGAAGGTGAGAAACTCTCTCCTCCTCTTCATCAATGCAACTTCTGGAAAAATCATTTGTAGGAGCTTCAATCAAAATTGATATCATCAACTTTTGGCTTGATTTTGTTTAATAAAACGTTTCTATGGCCCGACACTCAATACTTGAATGTAATGATTTCATGATTTTGGATAATACTCTTAAGATTTCATTTTTGGTAATGACTTTGAATAATATTATTATTATTATTTATTTTTTAAGTAGGAATTATTCTTGCTTTACTATTATCTTTAAGTTGAAAATTGTATCTATTTTATAAGAAAGAAGAAATAAAACTAAACTAAAAAAAAAAAAAAATATTAACTACAATTTTATCTATCTGCTCCAATTTAAAAAAAAATACGTTTTCCAAACAATTTTTTAAATTTTTGAACATATTCAAAAACTTTAAAATATCAATTTAACGTTTTATCACAGGTTCAAGTTCACGGGTGTGTATCCTGAAACTGTGCGGTTACCAAGTTTCATTCAGTTAATCGATTGTCGCATGAGTTGTGTGCCATTTTGCTTAATCTTATTGAAAACATAGCTCCTGTACATCAAGTTTGTTAAACCGATGAAAGAATATGTCAGTAATCATGGTTTTCGTTTATAAAGAAGTGTGGACTAATTATTCCACAAACCCAAATAGAACACAAAAGATACACTTGTATGCGCACTCCAAAAATGGCAGTTTTGTTTATTGACTTATTATTACTTATAGTTAAAATTGTATGGTAATATTAAAGTTAACGAGCTAAGCTGCAAAGAGTATTAGCGCTTGAATAATCCCTTTAAACTAATGTTAGTAATTCATAGAAATTAGTAAATTTTGTCAATATTTGTAGAATTTATAATTTTTAGTATATCGTTAATATTAGTGTTTTTAAATATGTTGAAAATTAAAGGTTTAGATACTAATGCACAATTTTCAAGGATATGGGCGGGGTAGCTCCAATCTTACATTGCAGATAGGCAGATCGGTGGGCTGTTTTTTGTTAGGAGATGTTTATTGGTAGCTTTGATGTGGCCAAGGCGAAGTCGAACGAAGTTTGAAATCTTAGCTTTTGAAATGTTGGTGGGATATGTTGAGGAGCATCTATCGGAGTTAATCAAGAAGCTGATGAGATTAAATTGTTTGTTTTATATCAGATTTGGTGTAAATGTTGGATAGTAGAAGCAGCGCATTTTGGGCTAAAAAAAAAGAGGCTGCGGTGCGACCCATTCCCGTGTTTTGTTTAAAAGTTTGTCTATATATGTATCAATTTTTACCAATCTTGAGTACTATTTTTTGTAGATTTTATTTTTTTTTATAAAAAAACGGACTGTTGGATTTTTATAAAAAAAATTACTGAATATCGAAAACAATATTTTCTTAGAAAAAAAAATAAGTTTGAAGCCAATATTTTTATTTTTTGAAAAGCTACATATTTAAGTCGAAAGTAAATTTTCACCAAGTTTTAGTAGGTATTGTTTTTTTTAGGTTTTTATTTTTTGTAAAAAAACTGTCAATGCGATTTTTTTCCAAATTTTTCAAAATGCTGAAAACAATATTTTTTGAAAGATAAAAGTAGTTTAAAGCCAATATCTCAAAGTTTTGAAAAGATACTTTTGTCGAAATTTAATTTTTACCAACTTAGAGTACCTAATGTTTTTTTTCAAAACCAAAAACATTCACTTTTATCTATATTCAAAATATACACATTTTGTGTGTGCGTTTTACTTTTTCGTATGCGTAAAATAAATTAACAAATTTCATATCAATTTAATTTTTATAGAAAGAATCAATGGAGTACGTCGTTCTTAATTTAAACAGAGAAAAGTGTAGCTAAGAGATGTGTTGAAAAACCATTTCTAGTTGTTTGGTGAAATAAGTCAAAGCGAAATAAAAGAAGATATCAATATTTCTAAAAGCATCACTATTGTGAGTTTCTAACTTAATTTGTCACAAATATACCAATAAACTTTTTCAACTTTAAGTTGCAAATGTTTCGTGTATCTAAAAACTTATCAATTCAATTTTAATTTTCAGTTTTGAAAACAGTTACGTCCGAGACACTACCTGAACCCATAATCCCGTTTCCCCGGAAACTCCCCTTTGCCAAACAGCACATTAATAAATTCCTAACGGATTCCCAAGCCATTTTTGCATACATTGCAAAACTAATCTAGAATGGTTACACCCCTTTTTCCTCTTCACCTAACACACGCGCATCCCGTACAATTCAAATATGAAATCGTGGGAAAGTTCAGTTTACACATTTTTGCAAGATCAACAATTATATTATGTGAACATAGCTTTGATCGAAATAAAAATATAATTATTTAAGTCAGTCCTAATTTTCCTCTTGACTTAAGAAGTGCAGCCTAACTTTGGACAGCGGCTTCTTTTGCTCAAATAATAATATAAAATAAAAATCAAATAAATATATTAATAAAGAAAACAAAAGAAAAGAAAACAATAAAGTTTTTTTTTTTAAATCAAAACGCTCGGTCACAATCTTAAATAAACTATACAAGCAATTAATTTTTGAGAAAAGTCAATTAATATTTCTCTTTACTTCATATAAGCAATTAGATTTTTGCAACTTATAAAGGGTGATTTTTTAGCTATTATCTTTTCGGCAACACTGGTTTAAACAGCTGACACACGTTTCGTGTTTTGTTTCACTGTCAAACATTTAGTCCCTTATTTAACCATGAATCGTCTTACAAACGAACAACACTTGCAAATTGTTGAATTTTATTATCAAAATGCGTGCTCTGTTAAGAATGTTCATCGCGCTCTTCTTCCATTTTATGGTCACCCACTGAAGCGGCTATTCGGGCTATTGTGACTAAATTTCGCACCAAATGTACACTGTTGGATATTAAATCACCAACACGCCTACGTAGACTGCGAACTGAAGATAATATCGCAGCTGTATCGGCCAGTGTTAATGATGACCATCAATTATCGATTCGTCACCGTTCGCAGCAATTGGACCTCTGTTACTCAACAACGTGGAAAATTTTGCGAAAGGATTTAGGTGTGATGCCTTTCAAAATACAGCTGGCGCAAGAATTCAAGCCAAACTCCCTACTGTAACGTAAAATTTTTGGTGAATGGGCTCTTAGAAAGTTGGCCGAAGATCCACCTTTTGATACCGAAAAATTGTGTTCAGCGACATAACTTATTTTTGGCTCAATTTGTACGTAAATAAGCAGAATTGTCGATTTTGGAGTGAATATCAGCCAAAAGCAATGCAAGAGCTTCCAATGCACTCAGAAAAAGTCACAGTTTGGTGCGGTTTATGAGCTGGTGGCATCATTGGACCGTACTTCTTCAAAGATGATGCGAATCGTAACGTAACTGCGAATGGTGAGCGCTACCGTGAGATGATATCCAACTTTTTTTGCCCAAAATGCAAGAGCTTGACTTGCATGACATGTGGTTTCAACAAGACGGTGCCACATGCCACACAGCACGCGCAACAATGGACTTATTGAGAGGCAAGTTCGTTGAACATTTTATTTCACGTTCGGGACCGGTCAATTGGCCGCCTAGATCGTGCGATTTAACGCCTTAAGACTATTTTGTGTGGGGCTATGTTAAAGCTTATGTCTATACAGACAAGTCCGCTGGAAAGAGTATGCTAAAATTGGGCTAAGCGGATGGACCATTCGAGGTGCAGTCAAGGTCAACATTTGCATGAAATAATCTTCAAACATTAAATAATATGGACCGTACTATCGATTCAAATAAAGATTTCATGCATTTTTCTGAATTTTATGTGTTTTTTTTTTAACTTTCCTATAGCTTTCAAAAAATCACCCTTTATTTAGACATTTATCTATTTCTCAATTGAAGCAGAAATAAATTTAAAAAAAAAAGAGTTTTCCCTCCAGGAGAACACAGTCTTAATCACTTTCTATATGTTTTCAAAATTATTATGTTCTTTTTATAGTCCTCTTCTTCATTCATTTTTACTCATTTTGTGTTTATGTACGTACATATGTATATGTATTCTATTCAGAATTATTCAAATGACTCTTTGTTATTTTACCAAAGTTGAACTTCCTTCAATTAGAAAACGTAATTAATTTGAAAATGTATCATCTGCCATGCCATGTCAAGCAATTAATTTTCTGAGATCAGAGCAAAGTATAAAAAATTAAATGAAACTTTTCAATTGATTCTATTGAATATACATTTTTCATGGTAAAATACATTTTGATTTTATCGTCGATTTTGAATTGAGTTAAATTAGTTTTCTCTATTAATGTATGCCAAATGGTTTATTGATTCTTTTAATTGAATAGTGTTTGAGAAAACTTTATTGAAACATAATAAGTCAGTGAGTCTAGAAAAACATTTTTTGATGAAGTATTTGATGTGTAAAAGGATAACCTTCACTTTTCAATTAAAAGATCCTTTGATATTATTTTAAAGTTTTGTCAGGATTTAGTTTGAAAATATGATTTGATATACTCGTATGTAAATAAAAAATGTCAATTTGTTTCTTTTAAAAGAATTTGGTTTTATGTAAAAAATTAATTTTAATGGTGGTAAAATCAAAATTGAAATCGAACTCAGATAATCTTTTTCTGAGGAAAGTCACTACACATTTAGTCAAATACTATTTAATCAAATAAAACCCACCCAATTACGGGTGCATCCGAAAGAAGAAAATTCTCGGAAACGAATATTGTACAAATAAATAGTTCAATTTATTATTTTTTTTACAACTTGTATTAATAAATTTTATTTTGAGAACTCAATTTTAAAAGTTATTTGTTCAATTTAAATATATGACAACTACATCACTACAAAAACGGTCAACTAGGCGTATATGTATTTTAATTATTTCATATGCTATTAAATACAAAATTATTTTGTTGTGAACGCTTCGTAAATTTTTCAACTGCATCACCATATTTACATGTAAAGGGTTTAAAATTATTTGAAAGTTACTTAACTCTAGGGGTTTCCAATAAGAGTTTTTATTTCGATATTAAAAAATGAGTAGTTCTTAAGAGCAAGTGAGATGATGATGATGATGAACGGTTGCAGATGGCATCTTGAAATTTTTTTAGAAGAATCAATATTTTTAACTTCATTACAAACCCCGTTTATCAACTGAGAAATTTGGTAGTATAAAATATCATTGCTTTTATTGATTGTTACTCCTTCAGATTTGTCAGATTCGATTCAATCAACCTTTGTGCACATATAGAAACTTGACTTTTTTTCAGAACCAATACTTTCATTAATTTCTTTTTTCTAAGAAAATTCTCATAGGGTAAATTAATCGAGAGTTTTAAGAAGAAGTTTTCAGAATTGGCAGATGATTTCAAATAAAATTGAAAGCAATAAGGAAACATCTTATATTTCAATGTTAATTTACAGTTCCACAGAATTTCTTCCCATGAACAAACATGAAATTATAATAATGTATACATACATTCATAATGTTTTCTTAATTACGACACCTAAGTTGAGCATAATGCTAGTGGCTAAGCACATCACAAGAAGGAATTAATTCAACTTCGAACGCATGATTTGTTTCATCTACACATCTATCTCTATATCATTATGTTTTATCATAATAAGCAACTAACCAACCATTAATTTATTATTTGGTTTACTCGTATAATTGCATTGCACACTAAACTCTAAACCGTATTTGGGACGAGTATATGCAGGTGTCTTTTAGATAAACATTAAATATGCATAATATTGAGCTAATATTTGTGTTGTGATGAAACAATAATGTATCAACTGTATCTACATCTAACCTTTATCATACAATATATTAAAGGAGGAACAGCAGGTATAGTTTACAAGGCTATTAGTGTTTGATCAAAACTACTAAATACATATTAGAACTAATTAGGTAGCTTTCTTATATTAAATAAAATATACACGGATTGATGTTTCAGTACATTGTAAGCTTATGAATTATTAATGAGCAAAATGTCATTTTATTTAAACTGTTGGGGGTTGTAACCATTCAAGGTCGTAGCGAGTATTGGCTTAAATGATTTGTCATAAGTGAACAGTCCCAATGGAAATAAATCAGAACCAAAATATAAATGTCATCAACGCTGAAATTTGGTGGAAAGCTTCAGTAATATATATTTAACACATTCTGAAAAGTTCCCTTATTTTGGATTAAGTACACATTGTTTCAAATTATTCAAAAACTATCTTCAGCTGGGAAAAATACTCTAAGGTTCATCGCCGCCGCCGGTTATAGTTGAAACCTGAACAGGTAAACAAATTCTTCTAAAAAAAAAACCTTTTAACTTTTAAAACCTTCGTGCTTTTTTTGGTTTTCATTAGTTATCAAACACTCTTTAATGTCAGAAATTATTAAAGACTGTTTTTTTATTATTCTTGCATACAAAAAAGTTAAAACATTTCACAAGCTTTTATTAACTTTCAATTATTCAAAAGCATATTTGGTCCTTGAAAAAGGCTAAGAATATTTTGATCGTATTGATTTGATGATGAAGTAAATTAAAAACAAGCTGAAAATAATGTTTATTATGTAAATATAACACACAAGTTAAGTTTTAAAATAATAATGATTGCACACCACCTTACTCGCCTTAAAAGCGTGAAAACAAAAAGCCAATAAGGAGATTTTAGTACTGGAAACTAAAAAACGCTGCCTAAAAAAAGTGTATCTGTTTGCAGTTTTTAATAAATTCTAAGGAATATATTTTTCCACAAAATGATCTAGCAATAACTTTAAAATTGTCTGCAATTATCTACAGAAACACATAATAATGACAATCTGTTCTTAAGTAAGTAATATTTGCTAAGTTAGCAGACTTAAAAAAAAAAAGAGGCTGGGATGCGACCCACACTGATAACTTCCCATCCCGTCTATCGATTTGTCTTGCTTAAAAGTTTGTCTAAATGTATCAATTCTTGCCAAATTTGCGTTCTATTTTTTGTAGATTTTATTTTTTTTATGAAAAAACGGACTGTTGGATTTTTATAAAAAAATTATTGAATATAAAAAACAATATTTTCTGTGAAATAAAATAAGTTTGAAGCCAATATTTTTAATTTTTGAAAAGCTATTTGAGCCGAAAATCAATTTTTACCAACTTTTATTAACTTCCCATAGGAAGTTATTGTAATGGGTCCGATTTGACAAATTGAAAATTTTGACATTTCTCGACGTTTCAAGGTCCCTAGAGTCGAAATAAAAGATTTTTAGAAAGATGTCTGTGCGTGCGTGTGTACGTACGTCCGTACGTCCGTACGTTCGCGACGTTTTTTTCGTCGTCCATAGCTCAAGAACCAGAAGAGATATCGACTTCAAATAAATTTTGTTATACAGATAATAAGGCAGAAAGATGCAGAAAGGGCTCTCAAGAAAATTGCGTGGGTGGTTTTTTTACCATAGCAGTTTAAAAAAAAGGTGAAAATTTTGGTTAACCCTAAATATCTCATGAACCAATGACGCTAGAGACTTGAATTAAATTTTGTATTATATATTGTAACGTGATACAAAACAATTATATTTCTGGAAAAAAATTCAATTAACGGTTTTTTTTATAAATCAAAAAAACTGAAAAAAAAAATTTGTCACTTCGAAAATTTTACGACTAAAATATGATTTCATCTCCAAAACAATTTTGTGCAACGAAGAATAATGTTTTTGACATCTGATAAAATTTTGAGAAAAATCGAATTGACAGTTTTTTTACAAAAAAATAATAACCTAAAAAAAAATAAAAAAAAGTTGGTAAAAATTGAGTTTTGACTCAAATATCTTTTCAAACCTTTGAGATATTGGCTTTAAACTACTTTCATCTTTCAAAAAATATTGTTTTCAACATTCAGTAATATTTTGAAAAAAATAGAATTGACAGTTTTTTTACAAAAAAATAAAAACCGAAAAAAAAATTTAACAAAAGTTGGTAAAAATTGATTTTCGACTTAAATATCTTTTCAAAAATTTGAGGTTATGGCTTCTAACTAATTTTAACTTATAAGAAATATTGTTTTCAATATTAGGACAAATTTTGAGAAAAATCGAATTGACAGTTTTTTTTACAAAAAATAAAAACCTAAACAAAAAAATTAATAAAAGTTGGTAAAAATTGATTTTCGGCTCAAATAGCTTTTCAAAAATTAAAAATATTGGCTTCAAAATCAATTTCAATAATTTTTTTATAAAAATCCAACAGTCCGTTTTTTCATAAAAAAAATAAAATCTACAAGAAATAGAACGCAAATTTGGTAAGAATTGATACATTTAGACAAACTTTTAAGCAAGACAAATCGATAGACGGGAAGGGAAGTTATCAGTGTGGGTCGCATCCCAGCCTCTTTTTAATTTTTTTTGTTTAGGTTTTTATTTTTTGTAAAAAAACTGTCAATTCGATTTTTCTCAAAATTTGTCCTAATGTTGAAAACAATATTTCTTATAAGTTAAAATTAGTTAGCAGCCATAGTCTCAAATTTTTGAAAAGATATTAAAGTCGAAAATCAATTTTTACCAACTTTTGTTAATTTTTTTTTTCGGTTTTTATTTTTTTGTAAAAAAACTGTCAATTCTATTTTTTTCAAAATATTACTGAATGTTGAAAACAATATTTTTTGAAAGATAAAAGTAGTTTAAAGCCAATATCTCAAAGTCTTGAAAAGATATTTGAGTCAAAACTCAATTTTTACCAACTTTTTTTTTATTTTTTTTTAGGTTATTATTTTTTGTAAAAAAACTGTCAATTCGATTTTTCTCAAAATTTTATCAGATACCAAAAACATTATTCTTCGTTGTACAAAATTGTTTTGGAGATGAAATCATATTTTAGTCCTAAAATTTTCGAAGTGACAAATTTTTTTTTTCAGTTTTTTTGATTTATAAAAAAAACTGTTAATTGAATTTTTTTCCAAAAATAAAATTGTTTTGTATCACGTTACAATATATAATACAAAATTTAATTCAAGTCTCTAGCGTCATTGGTTCATGAGATATTTAGGGTTAACCAAAATGTTCACCTTTTTTTTAAACTGCTATGGTAAAAAACCACCCACGCAATTTTCTTGAGAGCCCTTTCTGCATCTTTCTGCCTTATTATCTGTATAACAAAATTTATTTAAAGTCGATATCTCTTTTGGTTCTTGAGCTATGGACGACGAAAAAAACGTCGCGAACGTACGGACGTACGGACGTACGTACACACGCACGCACAGACATCTTTCTAAAAATCTTTTATTTCGACTCTAGGGACCTTGAAACGTCGAGAAATGTCAAAATTTTCAATTTGTCAAATCGAACCCATTACAATAACTTCCTATGGGAAGTTAATAAAAGCCAACATACGGAACAAATACAAGCACAACCACCCCCCCTACAGAAAAAAAAATCCCCTACCCGCTTATCTACCTTACCACAAGTTACCCAATTTAATCGAAAAATCGACAGCGATACCCTTAATCTTTGAATATTCAAGTTATATAATAAGAAACTTCGTTCTCGTTGATTCTCATCATTTCGTGTCACCATTGATTAGGAATTCTGTCATTCGTGATTTTGTGATTCGGGATTGGGTGATGCGGGATTTCGATTTTTCTCTTTATCAACACAGACTTCAACTTATTGATATGAGCAGACTTTTTTGTTTATAATTTGTCTTCTTAAAATATTGCATCTTTTACAATTTGACTAAATGCACACGTTTTTGAAACTATCGGAATAATTATAAACAATTTTCTACTTTGAAACCTGCTCCACAGCCAGAGAATTATGGCCCAAACTTTACAAAATAAGATTATGTTTGACTATACAAGTTGACAAAAAATGTCTTTGATTGGTTTTAAACATAATAACCCGCCACAACCTCTTGGGCACAGGAAGAAAATGCGTGCCGTTATGAACGGAATGCAACGATGAGCAATAAAACAAGGACACTACTCATTTCCTATGTTGCTGCTAAGCATTATGCCACAAGGTACAAATTATAAGGAAAACACTTCTTCGGTAGTCTGAAAGAGCTCGAAGACTTTGTTAAACTTTTCAAGGCATCACAATCTTAATTTATCTAAATGTGGCGATAACTAAATCAATCGCCAACCCATTTATCTAACCTAATCTAACGCCTGATACGTAGTCCTAATAAAGAACTAGCACCCCTACATTTCTTCACATCCACTATATTTAATTCCACAACCCAGTACTAGGTAGTAATGCGTCTGGTCTAATTTTTATTTTGACGCCAAATTGGGACGCAGGGACATAGGGCCCAGGGACATAACGCCCAACTTTTTTTTTGGGGCTTATATCTTCTTCTTCTTCGGTGGGACATAAAACCGAAATTGAATTTGGGTCTTAAGTCCAACCCAAGTAAGATCGAAGCCCAAAATAAAAATGTTGGGGCTAATGTCCCACTTAATAAGAATCACCAAATGACAAAACTTGGAGCACTTCAATACCACAAGACTTTGTTTTGTGGAGTTTAAATCCTGAGATCCTGCAAAGCGGGCCACCCTCAGGTGCTTTTATTGAAAGAAGTTGTTAGGCGCCTGCCTGGCAATTTTACATACTCTAAGCGGAACAACGGAGTTGTGTGAGCGGGTGTGACCCCGAAAAAGGGAGTTAAAATCCTGAGATCCCGCAAATAATGTTGAAAATAAACTTTTTTGTTTTTCCTAGTTTTTGTATTATCACCGTATCAAAAAATGATTGGTCATTGTATTGAAATACAAAAACTTTATTTATTTATTTATTATTGTAGTTTGATAATATTTTACATTTGCATATATGTTTACTTAAGAGATATAGAAAATTAAATTCTTTACAGCTTCAATATAGATACTCAATACTAATATAAAAATAATTTAACTGAGAAACAATTATTCTTAAGGGAAAACCTACAAGAAAAAACCCTTATATGATAAAAACTTTATATTCGTTTTTGGCTCTGCAAAAATTTGGGGACAATGTCACATTTTTAACAAACAAATGGGACTTAGGAAATTAAATTTCAGCTTTATGTCCCACTCAGGTGGGACATAAGCCCCAAAAAAAATTGGGCGTTATGTCCCTGGGCCTTATGTCAATGCGACCCAAATTGGCATTCCAAACATTATTTTTATATTTATTTGATACTTGCAGCATACAAAAATATCAAAATTAACTATAAATATTAAAATTTTTCATTATCATTTGGTGCGAATCAAGTATTTGAATAATGTTTTGTTTGGCTGAATGTTTTGTAGTTAAAGATTCTCAAAGTGTGGTCATTTTGGAGCAATTTAAATATTTTTTGATGCACATGATGTTATGTTATTCAGAATTAGTATCATTAGAACCATGTCTGTTGGTATTGTATTTTTTCCACTACTAAATGAAGAACATATTGTTTTAAACGTATATTTTGAATTGAAAATATCGAAAAAAGTTGTGGGGGAAAGCTAAATACGTCGAACAATCCCACCAATTTTCTCCTTTACTTCACCGTTCATGATATCTTTAAAATCTCAAAACAAATGTTTGCCACCAAAAACTAAATAGCCATATCAAACATAAATAGGTAACCAAAACATAAAATAGGATCATAAACACTTAAGTAAAAATTACTTACTTGCTTTATTTATCATTTGCATACCGGAGCCTAGAGTGCGATATGTACTAATAGATCATTTGAAATATTCGAAACTGTAGATATTATTATTCATAAAGTAATAAGCATTTAAACCAATTGAAACATAAATGAAATACCAATTGCCACTCTAATTAAAACACAATCTTCCATTAAAGATCTGAGTGAAATTATACATTATGCATGTCAGAAGGATTCGTACTAGCTAATTGCTTATTTTTAATGCAATTTTGAGTCTTTACACAAGCCATCTTGATGTTTTACCTTTTTCATCATCTCCTTTCACTTCTGTTATCCTTTATTTTTTGTATTCTTTTCTTTTAATTAAGAAATTTATTCCCCAATGAATTCTTTTTACCTGAGAACTAACTTTGTTGAAATTATTGCATTTAAAAATGCAACACCAAGATGTCTTAGAATTCCTCTTTTATAAGAATCCTGCTTCATCGTCCGTAAGCTTATTGTATTATTTAGTATTCATAAATGTGCACAGTTAACCTTCTCTTTAATTTTGAATTGAATGCAATGCCATTATGATTTAAATGTTTATCTAAGCGAAAGAATTTATTATTAAATTTCTTTCTTCAAAGAACTCATTTGGTCTTGTTTTATGCTTTAAAATATAGATAGCATTTTTAAGATTTTTCAAAGAATTTTAAAAATCTCCAAAAGTAAGTCAAAACACAAAGATGAATAAAAAACAAACTAAAAAGTAACTAATTTGAATGTTTTAATAATTAATTGATAGATAATAAGAAAAATTAGTCCAATGAAATGGATAAAATATTATTTGTCATTTTTAAAGTTACTCGGAAAATATTTAGTTTTTTTTTTTTAATATCTCTTAGAATTTTAGCTTTGAATATATATAAATGGGACAAATTATGTAAAAGAAAAGTTAGAAAATACAACTTTAATTGATTCATAACCTTAAGGACCTAAGTGGTTTTATTCGAATTTGTTTGTTTTACACTTATTTCCAAAGAATACATTGCCTTGAGATGCTCGATACATAGACATATGCTCAACACCTCTATTGTCAAAATAATTATTTATTCAAATTTTGTTTATAGAATACGTCAAAAATATGTGCAGTGAAGATAGGTCTAAGATTCATAATTGTCAATTAAATAAACTTGAACTTGAGTCTATATCTTGAGCACCGCCACACATTGTGCCGAAACTAAGCTGAGCGTACTGAAGAATAGGTTAGGTAAGGTTAAAGTTTCTGTCCGTGATGGAGTAGGACGCACTTAGACCAGTTTAATGGAACACATAAATCTTGAAGCTTTCTTCTAAGCTCAATGAAAACAATTTGAGTCCCTTTCGAAACGTGAGAGGCTGATTGTCTTAATATGATTGAGAACGTTTAGATCGTTATAGATAAATTCTCCTAAGTAAATCTTGCGTTTTTGAGCTAGAGCAGAGCATGTACTGTACATCCATACAGCTTTTGCAAAAGTCTATAGCCATGTGGCGTGCTTTCCTATTAGACAGTGCCTGGTTATGACACCCGCATTATCTAGCTTATATGCAATCTGCTTAGAGATAGAATGTACCTTGATCACTTCAAATCTAGTGTAGACAAATAAATTGGGTGGCGCAACAGTCCGTTGAGAACTAGGGCCTAGTCACTTACAACTCTCAACCATTCCTTTGTGCGAGTACTGTTGCCAAAGATGAAGAGGACCTACAGTTTTAAGCCGAATCCGAACTGCTAATTTCAGAAAGCACTTTTCATAACAGGAATTACTCTTGGAGAATTTGTCAAGAGGCAGTACCCGTGAAAAAAAAACTTTGCATGACTTAGGATCGAACCCAAGACCTCTGGCATGACATTTCAACGCAATTTTTTTTTTAAATTCATTTTTATTATTATTTCTTTAATCTTAAACCTATCTTAAAGCTAGACAAAAATTCATAAAACTAGCCTAATTAACCATAACTTACAACTAACTTCCTGATCCCATCCGGACACTCTAAGTTAAACTATAACACTTAACAATAATGCTTTTCGGCCCTAAGATCTATTTTACTTCAATTAAATTTTATTTATATTTGTATTTATTAGAAAATTTGAAAAAAAAATAATATCAATATCCTTTTTTATTTTTTACTTAAAAACTACTTAAAATTAGGTCCTTAAATAAAACTTAAAACTAACTTTCTACCTATAAACTACTTAAAACTAGAACAACCACAGCAAGAAATCTAACTTTCTAACATTTTTTGTTTTTCATTTTTCATTTTTATTTTCCTTTTTTTTCCTTATTCCATGTTTTTTTTTATTATTTTTATTTTTAATATTTTTTTTTATTTTTTTTTAATTATTTTTTTTGTGCCACCATGTCTATTCTACTTAAAACTAAACCCTAAAACTATAAAACAAGTACGTAAGCTGGCCAAGGCTTAAAACCCCATCCCGACCACCAAAACTGGTTCTCCTACTTCACCCTATCAGTTCGGTCCCTTTCGGACACAGCCCTACTGAACCGAAGGAGCTCTGCTTCCCCTTGTGCCATCACGTCCCTATTGTACGGGAGTCGCCTATCCACGGTTCATCGTCTGACGTGGTAGATTAGCGGAACCGCCAATCTATCCTGTATCAGACCGCATCTATCTAAAAAGAGGAATTCCTCTGGTGGAATGAAGCTGCTCAAGCGTGCACTCTCAAAATAGTCGTCGTTCGGATAGAACGCCCCCGAAAATTAAATTGTTGGTCGAGGACATAATGTACCTCTTGCAATGTGACCTCGAACAAGTTTTATCACGAAATTGTCAATTCTGTTGATTCGAGCCCTGTTGTATAGGACCTCGTTGGAATAGTAATGCACGAAGTAGATTCGGCTGTTCGATATAAGCCGGTACAGCGTCGTAAACACTGCCTCTCGAACATCCGAAACTTCTCCATCTGGGAAAGGGTAACGTTGAACCACACAGACAGGGTTTGTTGAAGAAAAGAGAGTCAGTGAATACAGTCGTGTTTCATATTGTCTCCAGGAAATTTACTTTTTGAGCCTAAAATTTTGAAGTAAAAACAGAAAAATCTTTACGAACACTAGCGGTTTTGTTTTTGTGGGTGAGTTTTTTCTAATTTGAAAGTGGAAGATAGGCTTATTTATTATAAATTGGCCAAGAAAATATTCTTCGGTTTCGACTGACGGTAACTGTCGTTTGAAATGACTCTTGATCGCACACCACCAAAAGGAGTGGACAAAAACACAACAACATCAAACCGTTCCGCTAAGAGAGTCCTAGCCAAAACATCACCGGAACACTTTCCACCTCAAAAACAATCCGCTGAAAGAATTAATATGTCTGTCGGAAATATGTTGATTCCCGATCTTTTAAACCTGGTAAAAGGCACAATGTCCTCACTTCTGGATGAAAAACTGAAAGATCTTCCAACCAAAGCAGATATGGATAAAATTGGGTCAGAAATCATTTCTCTAAAAAATGACAATGTCGCTCTTAAGGCTCAGTTATCGGAGATGGAGTCCCGGTGTTCTTCTCTTGAACGTCAAGTTGAGCTCATGGCAAATAAGGCAAATGAGAAAAAACAAACAAAAGCAAGAGAACTTTGCATGGATTTGCTCCAAACCCAGGACAGGGCAGTGATTGCTGATACACGCACGATTCGTTCTAGAAATGTAAACACCGAAAACGTGATTGTCGAGTTGCAAAACAGAGAGGATGTCGGAAGTATTCTAAAATCGGCAACACGATTAAAAGGCACAGGTATTTCACTTCACAAAGATTACCCAACAGCAGCAAGGGAAAGGAGACGAAAACTTTTCCAAATTAAGTCACAAATATCGTCGAAAAATCGAAATATTAAATCATTTGTCCGCGGAGAGACCATCATAATCGAGGGAAAAACATTTTATTTCAACCGAAAAAATGTGTTGACATGTGATGTAGATGGAGGAATGTCATTACTGCAGCAGCTGTCAAACGATGTGTCAACAAATAAAAACTCTGCCACAGCTCACCAAACTGCAGATAGTCAGGTGCTGCCAAATTATTTTTAACGAAAATGCCGTCAGTCATGTTTACATTAGTAATTTAAGTAATGTAATCGTAAATAATGTTTCATGTAAAATTTGTTCGTATAATGTAGCAGGTTTAGGAAACAAATTAATTTATAAAGAATTTTTTGATAAAATTAGACTAAATGATATTTTTCTACTGTTTGAGACTTTTATACATAAGGACACAGACAAATATAAGAATTGTTTTCCGGAATTTTTATTAAATTGGATTCCAGCCGCGAGGCCTCAGGTATACGGAAGAGCGAGCGAAGGATGTCTGTTCGGAATAAAAAAATCGTTTCAAAAAAGCACAAGTTGCCGATTTGTTAGCGAGATGAATAGAACGGTTGTTGAAATAACCGCGATTAATGAAAAATTTTATATCGTACTAGTTTATATAAATTGTAACAAGTGGATGGATGATTTTGCTGAGTTGTATAACTTCCTGTTGGAGCTGGGTAGAGAAAATATTATGTTAATCGGTGACTGTAACGCAAGGGCGGACTCTCCGCAGCTGCTTCAAGTGAAACCAGAATTTATGCCAGCATCAATATGTTATGAGAGATCAGCGTGTTACACAACGGTAGACAGCAAAGGGAGAAAGTTTATAGAAATGTGTGAAACAATCGGACTAACACTACTGAACGGGAGAATACCGAGCGACAAAAATGGTAACTTCACCTTTATAAGAGGAACTTCCTGTTCCACAATAGATTACTGCCTAAGCGTTGAGGAACTAGTATATTCTGATCACCTTCCATTAAATGTTAAGTGTAAATTCAGTGAATTACAAGGAGAAAGAAATGAAGATCTGAAACTACTGCCTACACTTAAGTGGAAAGGAACTCTGTTGACGTCATATCAAATGAACCTTGACCTGTGTATAAATAATCTAAGCGATGACCAAATTAAGTCCACTCGAGGTATTGATCTGCTAGTTTCAAGCATATCTCAAACAG
The DNA here is from genome assembly GCA_920104205.1 of Eupeodes latifasciatus. Lineage (NCBI taxonomy): Eukaryota > Metazoa > Arthropoda > Insecta > Diptera > Syrphidae > Eupeodes > Eupeodes latifasciatus. Next base: position 29,002 of record CAKKTC010000200.1, read on the forward strand.
CACAAACTTTTCAATCACGCCGCATGCAAAACTGGAAGGATCCATGGTTTGATGCAGAATGGGAGGCAGCAAGGAAAAAGTCTTTCGGCTTTCTGAAACTTCTCAGAGCAACAAATTCAATGTCAGCTAAATCAAGGTATCAAGAGGCAAATAAGGCTTTCAAAACAATTTGTAAAGAAAAGAAAAACCAAAACTCTCGCTCTCTCATGCAAAGATTATCGGAAGTAAGAGACAGCCGTGCTTTTTGGAAGCTTGTTCGGGAATTAAATGGCATACCGTTGGCGAGGAAAACTGAAATAAGCATAACTATATTAGCGGAACATTTCGAACGGTTACTTTGTGTCTCGGGAAGCCCAAATCAAATGTAGTTTGCCTACCCATGGGTGGGAAACGATTATCTCGACCGTGCTTTCACAACACAAGAGATAACAGATGTCCTTAGCAGATGCAGTATAAATAAGGCTCCAGGGGAGGATCGTGTCCCGTACGAATTCTACAAGTACGCATCGGAAAATTTCATAACAAAGTTTACGGATGCCTTCAACTACATTTTTGACAGCGGTGAAATTCCACAAAACTTTCGAAAGAATATCATCTTTCCCCTATTTAAAAAAGGTGATGTAAACGACCCTAACAACTATCGAAGTATATCTTTCTTGAACGCAGTTATGAAAATTTTTAACGGAGTCATTTTAGACAGGCTGATACTCTGGACACAAGAACACAACCTCCTAAGTGAGTTTCAAGCTGGGTTCAGGAAGGAATATTCAACAGTAGACAATATTTTTGCCTTAACAAGTATCGCTAGTTCTTACATTAGCAAAGGAAAGAAATTATATGATTTCTTCATTGATTTTAAGGCAGCCTTCGACTCAATCAACCGGATCGCTCTCTTCTACAAACTCAGTTGTCTCGGTTTGTCATCAAAAATGCTTACGATAATACGCCAGCTGTATGAAGATAATTTATCAGCAGTATGGGACGGAGCTGAAAGATCAGACTGGTTTTAAACGACATCAGGAGTCAAACAAGGTTGCCTTTTGAGTCCACTTCTCTTCTCACTCTTCTTAGATGACCTGACATCGTTTCTACCAGGAGGTATTTCTTTTGCGGGTACCGACATAAAAGCATTGCTTTATGCAGACGATATTGTCATTTTTGCAGAGACTCCAAATATGTTGCAAATCATGATAAACAAATTGCAATTGTACTGCCAGCTGTGGAGTCTCACAGTTAATACCAGAAAGCCAGAAAGTGTAAAGTGATGATATTTCGAAATGGAACAGGACGGTATACAAGGGATAAGAAATGGAAATGGGAATGTGAGGAACTCGATGTGGTAAGGGAGTAAAAATACCTCGGAATTATCATAACCCCGCAGCTCTCTTTTAAAAAGCATCTTCAGGAAAAGTTGAAGGAAGCAAAAAAAGCAATCAACTGCAATTAGAACGGAGTACTTGGGAAAGAACACATTGCTCCGAGTGCTAAGTACAAGCTTTTTGAAGCGGTCATGCGATCAGTTATGTGTTGCGGGGCAATTATGGGGAATAAATCAGCATGAGGAAGTTGAAAAACTTTTGAGGTATTTTATAAAAAAGATATTCTGGCTCCCGGAAAATACCCCGGCATATATGCTGCACTTAGAGACCGGTGTTGCGCCGCTCTACGTCTTCACCCTCAAGATGCATCTGTACTATATCTCCAAAATAATAGCGCTTCCAAATCATCGACTGCCAAACAAGATAGTAAGACATCTTCTATCCCAAAAGTCTCAATTCTTTGAAGAATGGACAAGACTGGGCACCCAGCATGAGGTCCAGTTATTAGAAAACAACTTAGAATCTTGGAAAGACAGCTTCCCTACACTGTTGGAAAAAATTGAAGTTTCAATGTTTGCTGAATTTGAAGAAATGGCCCATAGGAGCGAATCCCGAAATATGTATAAGCTGCTGCAGTACAACCTTGGCAAAAACAACTATTTCAATAACCGCTTTTCAATTAGTTTAATATCATCGATTTTCAAAACCAGGGGGGAATTGCTTCGCCTAAACTATCAGCCTTATGGACCTGAAGGGAGCATAGAGTGCAGTCTTTGCAACCTGCGAGCGACCGAAAATGTCCTTCACTTCTTGGGAACATGCCCAATATTGAAAACGATTCGACGTGCACACTGGGGAAAATGGCTACTGACTTTAGAAGAAACCAAGGATATACTCAACGGCCAAAATTGGAACTTATACTCATTCGTCAAGGCAGCATATAATTACAGAATGCAAATTATAAATGAAGCTTTTTAAAAATACAGGCTGAATCCATATTAATTATGTAACTCTAATTTGGTACTTCAAAAATTTTTCTTGTAAACAAAAACTAACATAAAGATGCTATAAGTATTATAATTATTCAATTTATGTAATGTTAACTAAATAATACTCTTTTTTTCTGGCTGACGGCAAAAGCCAATGCTATATTTTGTGTTTAAGTATGCATAATGTATCTCATTTTATTTTGTTTTAAATAAAATCACACTACTACTACTACTACTACTACTACTACTACTACTACTACTACTACTACTACTACACAGGACAACCATAAACGATCATCGGCCGTATAAGGGCCATGTAGCAAATTACCTTCACTCTGGGGTCAAGCCGACTGCTGTAAAACAGCCGTTTCGTCAGAGCGAAGGCTCCTCTGGCCCTGGTCAGAGCAGCATTTATATGTCTGTTGAAATACAAATACTGATCTAACCAGATACTAAGTTACTTCACTACACTTCTGCTCGGTAATCGCTGCCCGTGAAGATCAACGATGACCATCTTGTGCCAATTCTTGCACGTATCCCTCGTGGCCCTAGCCAACGGAGTCCGGAACAGAATTGTCTCCGACTTCTGGACATTTATTTTCAGTTTCCAGTCGTCGCAATATCGCCGAATCTTGTCGAAATCACGCTGACAGTGCAACGCACTAAAAATCATGCCACGGGTACTACAGTGTAGGCCAGATGTCTTTTGTGACCTGACACTTGGTGATGCATTATTAAAAGTTTACATGTACTGATTGGTATGTCAGCATTTGCCAAACGTGGTAGAATGGGTTGTACAATATTATTTCTGGCGATTTGATCTGCCCAACAAATTAGAAGAATGTCTCTATAGCCCGGCACCCAGCAAAGGTGAATATTAAACTGTTGTGCCATCTTCATTGTAGATGATCGACAGTTATAGTTGTTATAGAGTGCATAGAGACAGAGTCCAGAGATTTTATAGGGGGCTGACCATATTGAATAATACGGATATCAAAGTTTATCAAGTTTTCTTTGAGCTAGGACAAGACTTCTTTTATCACCAAAAGTTCCGCCTGGAACACGCAACAATGATTGGGAAGGCGGAATGAGAGACTTAATTTCAGTCGTTTATATAGTACACACCTCCGCCAAAACCTTTTTTGTTTTTGATCCATCTGTATAAAAGTGGACTGACTAGTCTTCCAGGAATACCCTATCCTCCCAGAAAGATATGGAAGGTATAGAAATCTAGAAGATTCTGTCGTATTACAGTCAGGGGATGGTGTAGTCTGTGAGCTTTGAAATTGATTCTTAATACTTAAGAATTGCGGAGTGGCGAATATTGTTAACCAAATACGAAAAAGCCTTAAGCCTTATTTGCTTGCTAAATATATCAAGAGGTGTTAGGTAGAGTAGGATGTCCAGTGCTGCAGATGCGAAGCTATCCGCTTATACATAGGCAAGCTAAACGTTTGACTTAATTTAGTTTGTCGTGGTTTATAGCCGTTTCTAAACCGTGTATTGACATCCGTCTGATTATAGATGTGTATAACCAATGCGTAATTAGGGGTTAAAGCCCCTTTTATAACAAATAGCTTTTTTGCTAAAAAAAAAGCTACAATAGATTTTTTGACTCTTTGACTTTCTTAAGACCCAGATACTTAGCCTCGTCTGAGAACTTTAATTCGATTCCTTCAATATAGGGATGGTTAACAAATGGAATTTTGAATTTCCTCGAAAATATGACTAATTCGGTTTTGTGTGGGCCAACACCCAGTCCACACCGATCATCAGCATTTTGTAAAAGTTCTTTTAGGATGTTAAGATGTTTTCTTAAAAGTCCTTTAGCAACGTCATCCGCATAGGCAATCACTCTGAAACCCTCCGCATCAAGACCAGTTAGGTTTAGGTTAGGTTCCAGAGGAGAGGGGATAGAACACCACCTTGCGGTGTCTCTCTACTAACGAATCTTCTAGCAGAAGAGCTGCCCATCTGCACTAACATCTCTACGTTTAGAGAGATCATTATTATTTCATGCTTTTTATTTTTACATTCATAAAATATGCTCAAGTGGAATAGCCAGTTGTATTTTTCTCCTTAAACCTGAATACCCGCATTTCTGGGAATACTCACCAATTTACCCTTAAGAACTACAAAGTATAGATATTCTTTTTAAGCTGTACTACATGAATGTAGAATACTTTAACCAAGCCACCTCATTATTTTCCACTCATTGCAATAGACAAATATTCCAACTCAATGTGCAGCGCTATATCCTTTTGGTAAAACTGATCATAAAATGTTTTTTAACTGAAATAAGAAGGATAATAAGAATCACCTTCTATAATATAAACTCCAAACAAAACCTTTACGCAGCCAAATATATGACAATATATGTATTTGGAAAACATATCTAAAATTCTTAGAAATGTTTGTACAATTTTTTGTATGAAAAGGACGACATTTTTCTCAATATAGAATTCTTTAGCAATTTTTGATACCAAATACACAATTTTTGTTTAAAAAATTGAAAAATTCAAATTCAGATAGTGTTTCAAAAGCATGGCTTGTGAGACTTCGTTGTTAGATTAGACTGCAAATTTATTCCTTTATTATTATTTTTATTATTATTATTATTCTGCAAATTTAACCTTAAATGCACATAGTTTTTTACTCTTTTGTTTTCTTTAAAATAAATCCCAAACATTTTGCAGTGATATTAATCAATGAAACATACATACGTATAGGATAGGCAAATGTAGCTTCTAAGAATTTAAAATGTCAAAAATGTTCATAATTTTGTATACAACAACAAGATATAAATTCTGAAAATATTCTTCGTCAACAAATCGCAATTTGTTTCACTTAGCCTTGTACTGTTATATTTTTTGTTATATATGTATTTTGTATTACTTTATTTTTAAGGAATTGCAGCTGCCTTTTCCAAGAATTTAACACGTTTTCAATTTATTTTCTTGGTTTGATATTTGACAGCTGTAAACATTTATTAGAGAAGTAACTGACAAATTGGAGCACATATTGTCTGCATATGTTACTGTACAGTACATCCAAATTTTAAAATGCACTAAATTGTAAAAAAAATAAATAAAAATAAAAATAAAAATATGGAAGAAATAAACACTTTATTGATTTGGAAAGTCGTGCTATGTGGGAAAGTAAATACAAAATATGAAATAACTGGGTCACATGTGATTTTTTTTTTTACATTTTCGTGGAAAATTTATCAAAACGAAATTTAAATATGTTTAAAATTTAATGTTTAATAATTCGGAGATAGGTTATCCTGACGCTGCTGGGTTGAAATGAGTAACTGATTTAAGGGCTTAAGCCATAACGTCTTGAATAACTATACAATAGATGCGATGCTGCACTCATTGATGAAAGATAAGGCATCCAGTTAAAAGATTATACATATAAAAGAAAAAGTTAATCTTTTCCATTAACTTTTTTATTATTTATTTGATTGCTGAGTGGTTAGGCATACGATAAAATGTTCGAGACAAAAGTCTAAGCAAATTGTAAGCTCGAAAATATTTGTAGAGCTATTGAAACGGAGATAATTACTAAAAATAAACGACCTTTGAAAAAGATTTTATGAGACTTTTTACACAATATTAAAAACACCTAAAGGAAGGTTTAAATTAATGTATATTCTGAAAAACACCAATATAATAAATGTCTTTCAGCTGGGTAAATATTGACGTGAAACAACAAGTTCCGTGATAAAATGTGGTATTGCCAACTTAGTCGCCCGTCTTAAATTTCAATGGAACATTTTTGGAAGACAATAAAATCCCAGTTTATGATACCGTAACAAATAATAATAAGCTTGTTTTGGAACCATGAAATTAATCACGTACTTACTTCAGGTAGTGCTTCAGTCCTTCTAGCTCGATCAATGATGTTTCCAGTTGCGTACTCCAATTTAAGTGAGGTCACTTTCCACTTGTGCGTGCACTGAACCAAATCCTTACGTAAATATAACGAAAAAATTCGTTGGGACAATTAAATTTTAATAAAAATTGAGCCGCTGAAAAACTTAATTGTCTCAACGAAATGGCTTTCATACACTGATGAAGTGCTTCATCAAAGCATGAAATATTTCGCAGCATTTACGAAAGTCTTTAAATTTAGAAATTTCAGTGAACAACGTAATTTAACATCAATTTACAAAAGGTTTTCATAGATTGATGATAATTTAATTAATTAATTATTAAATTAATTAATTTTCTTCGTAAAATACATTCGTTACCTTACGACATTTTTCATTCAAACATGAATATTTTCATAAATCAACGTAAAAATATTCGTTAGCTAATAAAATTTTTCGTTAATTAATGCATTTTTTTCATAAATACGCGAAAAAAACATTCATTAGCTATTGAAATTTGTTGTTATTGCATGCATTTTTTCATAAATCAACGAAAAAACATTCGTAAATTAATGAAATTTTTCATTAATTCATGAATTATTTTTATAAATCAACGAAAGAACATTCGTTACCTAATGAAATTTTTCGTTAATGCATGAATTTTTTTCATAAATGGAAGAAAACACATTCGTTAATTAATGAAATATTTCGTTAATTTATGAATTATTTTCATAAATGAACGAAAAATCATTCGTAAGCTAATGACATTTTTAATTAATTCATGAATTATTTTCATAAATCAACGAAAAAACATTCGTTAGCTAATTACATTTTTTGTTAATTCATGAATTATTTTCATAAATCAACGAAAAAACATTCGTTAGCTAATGAAATTTTCCGTTAATGTATGAATTTTTTTCATAAATGGAAGAAAACACATTCGTTAATTAATGAAATTTTTCGTTAATTTATGAATTATTTTTATAAATGAACGAAAAATCATTCGTAAGCTAATGACATTTTTCATTAAATCATGAATTTTGTATTCACAAATTAACGTTAAATTATTCATTAGTTAACGAAAATTTTCTTTGGATCATGAGTTTTTTTATAGATCAAAGTGGCCTTAAACCATCCCACAAAGTAGAAACACAAGTACAAAATTTGAGAAGAATATAAGACTCGGCTTATTTTCTTCCCAATTTTTTGACTGGTGCCTCTGCTATTTTGAATAGTAAATAAATTAGATGATATATTACTTACCGTTTGAAAAAGTGGTGAGTACCGTTTACCTAAAAAAAAATAAGAAGCAATAAAGACGACCTAGAAACCATTGACATTAATAACAATTGACTTTTTCCACAAAAACAAAAACAAAAACAAAAACAAATATTGTTTATTTTTTTAAAGATCTTTTATTTTATTTTGATAATTCTTATTACTAACATTAAAACTAAATTTAGCATATTAATACATATATGTATATGTACATTTACATACATTATGTACATATTATTACTCCAGTTCATTTCCCAATAAAGCATTTTTTGGTTTTTTTTTTGTAAATTTCATTTTATAAATATATTCCTGGATAAATGACCAGAAGTTTGAGCAAGGAATAGAGTAAATAAATAAATTAGGTGGCGCAACAGTCCATGAAGGACCAGGGCCTAGTGACTTACAACTCTCAACCATCCCTGTGTGCGAGTAATGTTGTCTGAGATGGAAGGGACCTACAGTTTATATGCCGAATCCGAACGGCTAATTTGAGAAAGCACTTTTTCATGACAAGAATTACTCTTGGAGAATTTGTCAATTCCTCGCAAGAGGCAGTACCCGTGAAAAAAGTTAGGTGGCACAGGCAGGGATTGAACCCAAGACCCCTTGCATGACAGTCCAACGCACTAACCATCACGCTACGGGTACTAGCGTAGAGTACTCCAAGTTAAATAAATGAAATATTTTAAATACAATATCTACCCCACGTATACATGATTTTAGTGAATATTGCATACCGTCAAAATATATATAAAATTCATTCAATTTTTTAACGCTTTCTCCTATACCCACTAAAAATGGTTGAATGTTGGTGGACTTTTTCCTCAAATGGCACAAATGATCCTCAACTTCCTGAACCGATTTGGCTACAAAGAGGAATGCTTCCTGAGAAACGTCAATGGTTATTTGTGCTAACAAAAATATAAACTCAAAATAAGTTTGAATTCAACAAAATTTCAATTTCCCCTCTAGCGTATTATTGAAGACCCTTAATCACTGAGTTTGAAGAAAATAACTCCAGTGACTTTGGCTGTAGATAGAGGTTCAGACATACTGAGATACAGACATGCAGACATACAGACAGGCAGACAGACGGAATTGTCGTGTCGGACCCACTTTAATCGTGTTCGCTATCATAGTAATGTCAACTCAAAATCTTGCCCAATAGTATTTCGCAAGTAAAAAAGGAAGGAAAAGAACTTACTGTCATCTAACTTGTCACTCATCCACTCCTGAAGAAGTTGAACCAATCGCCTGTCCTTTAAGTTTTGTTCCTTTGTTAAGAACAAAGCAATCTTTGTTCTTTGTGGTTTCCAGTTGTCCAACCGTGAACACGCATTTGCGTGAAGAACTTTAAAGTCCATATCAATCTATATTTAATAAAATAACTTTATTAAAAAGTCAATGAAAATATGATTTTCATTTTGTATTACCAGTCGAAAACCAAGAGGCTTTTTATAATATGGCCACTTTTCTAAGGCCTCAGCCGTTGAACTACAAGCTTGTATTTCATTAAGACGTAGTTTGTGCAAGCCTGCCAATACCGATCAAACTTTTACGCTGTCAGGTTATCGAACTTGATTGATCTTATTATTTCCTCTGCGTTTGATTCAGAATCTTTATAATTAAAAAAAAAACATCTTTAAAATTATATTGATAAATATGTATGTAATTAAAATGAAATTACCAAGTATTGGATTGTTTCCCTCCGGTTTTAAAACACAAGGACTTCCAGATGGGCGAAACGACTTCTTGTTATTTGAAAATTTGTTGTATATTCGCCCTCTGGATGACGTTCGATAGTATTCCTTGAAATTATTACAAAATACATTAGACTAGACAAATAAATAAACCTTAGAATATAAAAAGGGGTTGGGTACGATATCCCGCTTTTTTATAATCCCGATTTTTAAGCAGTATTTTACCAGACGGGTTTTTAAAACTTTTTTTTCGGGATTTTTGAAAAGCAGGATTTCAAAAACCGGGATTCCGATACGCTCCCTATAAAATATAGTAAGAGTATTCGTGCGACTCTTTAATTAAGTTTTAACTGATTTCGGTTTCTTTAATGTGTTTAAAATAAAAAACTGTTGAAATTGTAGAATATAAAGTGTGACTTACAAGATTTTCAGTGGGGAATCTTTCAACGATCTCCTTTTCGATCCTACGGCTATCCCTGAGGGTGAAAACGGTATGGTTCTCCTCAAAATAAGATACAATTGTATTTACAAGCATTTTTCTTTGTTCCTCACCAAACTTTTGGCAAGAATTGTAATGGTTGACTAAAAAGTGTCCTCTTGCTGTATTGTTTAAGATCATTGAGAGGTTTACAAACTGTTTTTCATATTCCTCTCCTTGACTGGAAGAATTTGGGTATGGAGATGATTGTCTGCTGGTGCTTGGAGATTGAGTTGGTGTCATAGATTTTTCCGAGAAAAAAACTACTGTTCATTGGATCTTTTTCAATAGGAAGTCCGATAGATTCCCTCCACTGTTCCAACATATACTCAAAGTTAATTTTGTCTCCGTCCGCCAAATTTTTTAAGTACAAGTAAATATGTCTCGTTTTCATGACCTTTAATACATTAACGTATATTTTGTGTTCTTTATTATTTATGTACATACCTGATATTTACTGAAGGTAAAATTCGTTTTTGACCAATGAGGGTGCTTAATTTGGTTTTCTTATGTATGTAAGTCCGTATTAATTTCCTGTAATTGACACATTTATATTATTTTAATTGAACTAACACTTCTGCCTTTTGAAATATATTTTTTTTTTGCAAATTGTACCGAATTTAACTCGCTCTTCAACTTTGAGTTTATGGACCCAACGTTATATTTGTATGGTACTTATAAATTTACCTTTATAATTCGGGTAAAATTTAATAGACTAATATTGACTGGCAGTTTGAAATTGTTGTCTAAGTCAATTAAATTGTTAAACATATAATCAAGACTTGAATACAAAGCACATCCGACACTCACAAAAACTTATCACAGACTGCAGACTTAAGCACCAAACATTAACCGCTTGCCTTTTTCCGCAATTATTTAATGTAATTTTTCATAAGGCAACGATTTATTTTCATAAGTTGATGTAGTTCTTCGTAAAACGATGTAAAATTTCATAAAACAACGATTTATTTTTATAAGTTGATGTAGTTCTTCGTAAAACGATGTAAAATTTCATAAAACAACAATTTATTTTCATAAATTTATGAAGATTTTCATTATTTTATTATAAACTTCATAAGGCTACAATTTTTTGTTTATATGCTGATGTAGTTTTTCGTTAGTTGATGTTGAATTTCATTAAACAACAATTTTTTTCATAAATTCATAAAGTTTTTCGTAATTTCACGAAAATTAAAATGCGTCTGTAACAAAACAGGAGCGGCTATGAGAAGTAATTTTATACATGAGGGAAGCCTTCAGGAGCCCCACAAGAACAAATTACAAAGTTTTTTAATCATTTTGAATTATAACCTCAGATTTCTTTACATACCTAGGTGTGAAATATACGAATGTAATTTTTTGGTGTAGTTCGTCCACAATGTTTTCGCAATAATCACCCATATACTGAAACTCGTACTTTTGACTCGTATTCGACTATAGTCGTTAGGAACAGTCGTATGCGATGTTTTTCGTTTCCCAATATTAGTACAAGTGAAGTCCGATGTTCGACTCCTGGAATAACAACATACGATTGTAGTCAAATACGAGTCATAAATAACAGTTTCAGAATATGGTTGAATGCTTTTTTTTTCTCGCATTACCTATATATTTGGTCCTTATGACTCTCTTACAGAGAATATCCTACTAATTGATTAAAAGTTAAATGAAGAAAATTGGAGCAACTCCCCGCAACTTAATTTTTTAGTGGGCGCTAATCCTTTTTCTTAGGCTTGTTATTTAATTTGACGACTCAAAAATGTATAGTAAAAGCATCATCCGATTGTGGATCGATTAAATTTGGATTCTATCCCAAGATTCTAAAGCAAATTTCGGGCGTACATTTATAATCAAGTTCTGGGCATGCAAATTTTTTGGTAAACGCGGTACTAAGTGTAGTTCTTACAAATAATAAATTATGTTTTTTATTTGGCCAACTTACGAAAAATTTTCTCTGTGTGGATTAAATCGGAATTCTCTCAGAAAAACGCGAATGAGATAAACACGTTTTAAACTTTTTAAACTGAAATGTCTTGTTTCTTATTTTAAACTCTTTTTTTTTTTTTAATTCACAACTTTGCACTATTTTGCACTAAAACACGAATGTATGTACGATTAGCCGAGATTCAAAAACGTATAGATTAATAACTATAAATATAAAGATCAAATAGATCTGGCTTCGAGTTCTTTGGTGGACCGAGATTGTTTGATAATAATTATGCACTTGTATACGTAAAGAACGCACACTAATGCAAAAATATGACATTCTTCATAAATAATTGTGTGGTGAAATTTCATTGGGGATTTTTATTAGGTGTTTTTTTGCAAATCCATATAGAATTGTAGAAAAAAAAGGCATCGGGTATAAGCGCTTAACATGTAAATAGAACAACTACTTAACTCTTTACAGATTTAGCTAAGGCCAGATAATTTTCGAGACTTAACTTAAATCCCGATAAAAACGGTGATGCTAATATAATATTATCTGCATGTAATCAATAATTTGTTCAGAGAAGTCAAAAGTGATGATTTTGGATGCTTGTTGATGCTAGTCTCAATACAGCTGGAAAATGCCATAGTGTGCACAGTGCTTCCAACTTTAAGGAAAGAAGTTGCTAACTCCCGATGTCGTTTTTTTCAACAATTCTATATACATACATTTGCGAAAAAAACACGGCTATTAATAGATACAGCAATATTTATAAACTGATTATAGTGAGTATCTACATAAGGTTATACAATACAGCCCTTATAATGCCTCTAAACTCAAACATGTTATTTATTAAACTTATGTTTCGTTGAATAGAGGTATTTTAATCTAAACGCGTTTGGAGGTTGAATAGTGCCTGTATAAGGACATTTTAGTATTGAACTGACACATTCACTTTGTCATCACATTAAATTATTGTGATTATAAAAAAATTGTCTTTTACTGTATGAATGTAAATTCTTATTCTATTATACATATACATATTAAAAGCAAATTGATTAAAAAATTATTATAATTAAATAAATAAGTATGTATATAGATTGGTTATATCTCTCCACGCATCTTTCCTCTGAGGAGTTTTTGTAGCTAGGATAAAACGAATAACAATGTTATTTTATTACCATTATTGTGCTAGAGATAATAGCATACATATGTATATTATACATTTTCAGTTTCATTTTTGTTTATCAAACTTGACCGACAGACTAGGTGTTTTGTTTTTTATTTTTGACAAACAGCTGAGTGTTATAAAGGACAAATGTAATAGATTCTCACTTTTTGGTACTTTATTTGTAAAAATCTGATTATAACTTTGCTGGATAGGAAAATGTTTTATAAATACGAACAAAATAAAGAACAAATGAAAATGGTTGAATTGTTTGAGAATTACACACAAAAGGAAATGCACGACAGACGTGTCTGATGGTAAAACTTACTCACTTCACTAACCATTTAAGAAATGAAATTACATTTGTTTCTTGCAAACTAATTGTTGGTACTTCCCAAGTAGTTACTGAATAGAGAGCAGCAATTTCAATTTCACAAAAAAACCTCGCGAATGATGTAAGTGTTGATATTAATTGAGCCATAATTTCAATCATGTATAGGGGCATGTATGTAGGTATAAATTCCAATATTTTCGAGGTTTCAATACCACTATTACATTTCGGGCCTTTAGGCTACAGCCCTGGAGTGTATTTTTCTTCATATCAAAATGTAATGAAGTTTTTCATCAGTGAATGTAAGATTTTCGAAAGCCAACGATTTTTTTTCATAAGTTGATGAACATTTTCATCAAGCAATGATTTATTTACATGAGTTGATGAAATTTTTCATCAATTAATGTAAAATTTAAACTTCACATTCATAAAGCAATGATTTATTTTCATAAGTTGATGAATATTTTCGTTATTTTTATTTCATAAAAAACCAAGTTAGTAAATGAAAAATTTCATCAAACTACGAAATTTCTTTATAATATAATGAAGTTTTTTAATCAATTAATGAAAAATTTTAATTAACCAACAAATTATTTTCATTATCTTATGTAGTTTTCCTTAAATTTATGTAAGATTTTAATCAATAGATGAATAATTTTCATAACTTGATGAAGTTTCATTAAAGAATGAAAAATATCATAAAGTGGTGTAGGATCTTAATCACTTTATGGTAAGTTTTCGTAAAATCAATTTATTTACATGCTTTGGTGAAAGTTTTCGTAGATTTCACAATGGAAATTTTTCATAGAATGATGAAAACGTTAATAAAATTTCTAAAACTACCTTTTAGATAGGGAAATTTTTTGATGAAGCGTTTTCGTTAGATGATGAAACTTTCATATTACGAAATTATGAAATTTTTCGTTGAACCAATTAAAACTTTCATTAAACCAACGAAAATGCAGTTAACGTTAGCAATTTCATATTTTTACGAAAAATATTATTTTCAGTGTGGTACATAATCACTAGGGACCGTTGATCACGCGAAGAACTTTTCTTTCGAAACGACCCAAAGTGCATTCATCCGCTTTCGTCATAGTCCATGCCTCTGCGCTGTATTGCAGAACGCGGATGATGAGGGCCTTATATAGCAACATTTTAATCGCTCGAGAGAGGGCTTTACTAAAATTGCTTCCTTAGTCCAAAGAAGAAATTTTTCGTTTGATCTCAGCGCTGGTGTTGTTTTCTGTGGTCATAGCGGAGCCTGTGTAGACAAAGTAATTAACTACCTCAAAGTTACGTCTATAGATGGTGACGCTTTGACCGGTGTTTCGGGTCCTTTTTCTATGACAACATGTAATTTGATTTGCCCTCATTAACCGTTATACCCATTTTTGCCACCTCTGTCTCAACACTCACAAAAGCCCCATTGACATCACGCTGAGTTCTTCCGATTATGTCAATGTCATCAGCGTTGCTAGCAATTGGACAGACGATTGAAAGATAGTGCCTCCGGTGTTGACGTTGGAGCTCTGCACTATTCCTCAAGAAATGTTAAAGAAATCGCATGAAAGCGCATCAACTTGTCTAAAGCCTTTTTTACATCCATTCTGTTAAGTTGTTTTCAACCTTTATAGAGCAGCGCGAATTTTCCATTGTCATCCTGCACAAACGGACAAGTTTGGCAGGGATGCCAAAACTAGACATGGCTCTATACAGCTCGTCCCTGTAGATACTGTCATATGCGGTCTTGAAATCGATGAAGAGATGTTGGGTGTCGATTTGATGTTCTTGGGTTTTTTTCAGGATCTGCCGTAATGTGAATATTTGATCTGATAAGGACCTATCAGGTTGGTGACGATGGGTTTTAGACGTTCACATATTATGGCAGAGAAGATTTTGTAAGCGATGTTAAGTAGCAAACAATGCTTGGGCTCCATTCATAAAGCATTTTTTTTTCAGACCATATCTTGCAGATAAGTTGGTGCATACTCCTAACCAAATAAACTCAAGCTGCTTTGAAGAGCTCAGCGTTTAAGCTATCTGCTATAGCGGATTTGTTAGACTTCAGCTTTGATATGGTAATCTTTACTTGTCTAAGACTGGAACACGGGATTATTTTTCCATATTCTCAGCATTGACTGCGGTTCCACTATGATGTTTCATATTTTGCCTTTGCAGCCTTAGCTTCGTTTCGAGGTTTCTGTACTTGTGAATTTCGTTTCACCTGTTCATAAGACCTTGGAACTTCATTTCTGCTTTTGAACCTCTCTACATCTTCGACCGCATGCTTCTCATGTTCTCTTTTTTTTCTTCTGAGAAGTCGGTGTTCCTCTCTCCTCTTCTGCTCATAGAGCTTGTGAGTTGTGAGGAGCTCTCGTCCGTCTATGCAGCGCCGCTTTCCGTGCCTGTTGTTTGGCTGCATTTGCATTTATTTATAGGGTTATCTAATTAGAACCATATCCTTTTATGAAATTTAAAATGATTCACATATGCGCTCCTGTGTGTCCTCAATATTTTCGAGAATTCAGTCTTTAAGGTTTTCAATCGATTATAAAGCATTGGCACAGGCCTTATCTTTTACTTTACCTAAGACAAAAGTTTTTGTATGTTGAATTCCAAGATCTCGGTTCGATTAATAGTACAGTCGTGAAACCTATCTTGCAAATCTGGGAACTGCATAATGTGCTACAAAATTTTTAGCCTTTTTGAAATTAATTTTATCAAAAGATAACAGTTTCAAAATAAACAGCTGCCCTTAAGCGGTCTATTCAAAATTAAATACCAATATTTTTTGAGCTGGCTAATCTTTCTTCGCTATAAATAAATTACTTAAGTCTTACGAATTGTGATTAATTTAAATAAATTATGATTACAAATTTGGTAAATTAATATAATTACTATCAAATGCTTTGAAATCAAAAACTTATTTTCCAGCCAAAAACCATTTATTCAGACAAGTAGTCAATCATTGGCCTTATAATACCACCATAATAAACATCTTTAGTAAATAGCACAAAATGCTAATTTAAATTTAAAATATTCTTATTTCTCACTCCACTCACGTTTATGTCGTTTCTCTAGAATAATCCTAGATCCTTCCATGTCCTGAACGTTCCCGACTATTATTTCAGTTTAATGTGAACTTAAATCTACTTTCGTGAATCGCATATATTTTAAACTACCTTAATTAAATGTAAAAAGATAAAACAAAATATATATGTAAATATGAAATTAATCACGTACTTACTTCAGGTAGTGCTTCAGTCCTTCTAGCTCGATCAATGATGTTTCCAGTTGCGTACTCCAATTTAAGTGAGGTCACTTTCCACTTGTGCGTGCACTGAACCAAATCCTTACGTAAATATAACGAAAAAATTCGTTGGGACAATTAAATTTTAATAAAAATTGAGCCGCTGAAAAACTTAATTGTCTCAACGAAATGGCTTTCATACACTGATGAAGTGCTTCATCAAAGCATGAAATATTTCGCAGCATTTACGAAAGTCTTTAAATTTAGAAATTTCAGTGAACAACGTAATTTAACATCAATTTACAAAAGGTTTTCATAGATTGATGATAATTTAATTAATTAATTATTAAATTAATTAATTTTCTTCGTAAAATACATTCGTTACCTTACGACATTTTTCATTCAAACATGAATATTTTCATAAATCAACGTAAAAATATTCGTTAGCTAATAAAATTTTTCGTTAATTAATGCATTTTTTTTCATAAATACGCGAAAAAAACATTCATTAGCTATTGAAATTTGTTGTTATTGCATGCATTTTTTCATAAATCAACGAAAAAACATTCGTAAATTAATGAAATTTTTCATTAATTCATGAATTATTTTTATAAATCAACGAAAGAACATTCGTTACCTAATGAAATTTTTCGTTAATGCATGAATTTTTTTCATAAATGGAAGAAAACACATTCGTTAATTAATGAAATATTTCGTTAATTTATGAATTATTTTCATAAATGAACGAAAAATCATTCGTAAGCTAATGACATTTTTAATTAATTCATGAATTATTTTCATAAATCAACGAAAAAACATTCGTTAGCTAATTACATTTTTTGTTAATTCATGAATTATTTTCATAAATCAACGAAAAAACATTCGTTAGCTAATGAAATTTTCCGTTAATGTATGAATTTTTTTCATAAATGGAAGAAAACACATTCGTTAATTAATGAAATTTTTCGTTAATTTATGAATTATTTTTATAAATGAACGAAAAATCATTCGTAAGCTAATGACATTTTTCATTAAATCATGAATTTTGTATTCACAAATTAACGTTAAATTATTCATTAGTTAACGAAAATTTTCTTTGGATCATGAGTTTTTTTTATAGATCAAAGTGGCCTTAAACCATCCCACAAAGTAGAAACACAAGTACAAAATTTGAGAAGAATATAAGACTCGGCTTATTTTCTTCCCAATTTTTTGACTGGTGCCTCTGCTATTTTGAATAGTAAATAAATTAGATGATATATTACTTACCGTTTGAAAAAGTGGTGAGTACCGTTTACCTAAAAAAAAATAAGAAGCAATAAAGACGACCTAGAAACCATTGACATTAATAACAATTGACTTTTTCCACAAAAACAAAAACAAAAACAAAAACAAATATTGTTTATTTTTTTAAAGATCTTTTATTTTATTTTGATAATTCTTATTACTAACATTAAAACTAAATTTAGCATATTAATACATATATGTATATGTACATTTACATACATTATGTACATATTATTACTCCAGTTCATTTCCCAATAAAGCATTTTTTGGTTTTTTTTTTGTAAATTTCATTTTATAAATATATTCCTGGATAAATGACCAGAAGTTTGAGCAAGGAATAGAGTAAATAAATAAATTAGGTGGCGCAACAGTCCATGAAGGACCAGGGCCTAGTGACTTACAACTCTCAACCATCCCTGTGTGCGAGTAATGTTGTCTGAGATGGAAGGGACCTACAGTTTATATGCCGAATCCGAACGGCTAATTTGAGAAAGCACTTTTTCATGACAAGAATTACTCTTGGAGAATTTGTCAATTCCTCGCAAGAGGCAGTACCCGTGAAAAAAGTTAGGTGGCACAGGCAGGGATTGAACCCAAGACCCCTTGCATGACAGTCCAACGCACTAACCATCACGCTACGGGTACTAGCGTAGAGTACTCCAAGTTAAATAAATGAAATATTTTAAATACAATATCTACCCCACGTATACATGATTTTAGTGAATATTGCATACCGTCAAAATATATATAAAATTCATTCAATTTTTTTAACGCTTTCTCCTATACCCACTAAAAATGGTTGAATGTTGGTGGACTTTTTCCTCAAATGGCACAAATGATCCTCAACTTCCTGAACCGATTTGGCTACAAAGAGGAATGCTTCCTGAGAAACGTCAATGGTTATTTGTGCTAACAAAAATATAAACTCAAAATAAGTTTGAATTCAACAAAATTTCAATTTCCCCTCTAGCGTATTATTGAAGACCCTTAATCACTGAGTTTGAAGAAAATAACTCCAGTGACTTTGGCTGTAGATAGAGGTTCAGACATACTGAGATACAGACATGCAGACATACAGACAGGCAGACAGACGGAATTGTCGTGTCGGACCCACTTTAATCGTGTTCGCTATCATAGTAATGTCAACTCAAAATCTTGCCCAATAGTATTTCGCAAGTAAAAAAGGAAGGAAAAGAACTTACTGTCATCTAACTTGTCACTCATCCACTCCTGAAGAAGTTGAACCAATCGCCTGTCCTTTAAGTTTTGTTCCTTTGTTAAGAACAAAGCAATCTTTGTTCTTTGTGGTTTCCAGTTGTCCAACCGTGAACACGCATTTGCGTGAAGAACTTTAAAGTCCATATCAATCTATATTTAATAAAATAACTTTATTAAAAAGTCAATGAAAATATGATTTTCATTTTGTATTACCAGTCGAAAACCAAGAGGCTTTTTATAATATGGCCACTTTTCTAAGGCCTCAGCCGTTGAACTACAAGCTTGTATTTCATTAAGACGTAGTTTGTGCAAGCCTGCCAATACCGATCAAACTTTTACGCTGTCAGGTTATCGAACTTGATTGATCTTATTATTTCCTCTGCGTTTGATTCAGAATCTTTATAATTAAAAAAAAAAACATCTTTAAAATTATATTGATAAATATGTATGTAATTAAAATGAAATTACCAAGTATTGGATTGTTTCCCTCCGGTTTTAAAACACAAGGACTTCCAGATGGGCGAAACGACTTCTTGTTATTTGAAAATTTGTTGTATATTCGCCCTCTGGATGACGTTCGATAGTATTCCTTGAAATTATTACAAAATACATTAGACTAGACAAATAAATAAACCTTAGAATATAAAAAGGGGTTGGGTACGATATCCCGCTTTTTTATAATCCCGATTTTTAAGCAGTATTTTACCAGACGGGTTTTTAAAACTTTTTTTTCGGGATTTTTGAAAAGCAGGATTTCAAAAACCGGGATTCCGATACGCTCCCTATAAAATATAGTAAGAGTATTCGTGCGACTCTTTAATTAAGTTTTAACTGATTTCGGTTTCTTTAATGTGTTTAAAATAAAAAACTGTTGAAATTGTAGAATATAAAGTGTGACTTACAAGATTTTCAGTGGGGAATCTTTCAACGATCTCCTTTTCGATCCTACGGCTATCCCTGAGGGTGAAAACGGTATGGTTCTCCTCAAAATAAGATACAATTGTATTTACAAGCATTTTTCTTTGTTCCTCACCAAACTTTTGGCAAGAATTGTAATGGTTGACTAAAAAGTGTCCTCTTGCTGTATTGTTTAAGATCATTGAGAGGTTTACAAACTGTTTTTCATATTCCTCTCCTTGACTGGAAGAATTTGGGTATGGAGATGATTGTCTGCTGGTGCTTGGAGATTGAGTTGGTGTCATAGATTTTTCCGAGAAAAAAACTACTGTTCATTGGATCTTTTTCAATAGGAAGTCCGATAGATTCCCTCCACTGTTCCAACATATACTCAAAGTTAATTTTGTCTCCGTCCGCCAAATTTTTTAAGTACAAGTAAATATGTCTCGTTTTCATGACCTTTAATACATTAACGTATATTTTGTGTTCTTTATTATTTATGTACATACCTGATATTTACTGAAGGTAAAATTCGTTTTTGACCAATGAGGGTGCTTAATTTGGTTTTCTTATGTATGTAAGTCCGTATTAATTTCCTGTAATTGACACATTTATATTATTTTAATTGAACTAACACTTCTGCCTTTTGAAATATATTTTTTTTTTTGCAAATTGTACCGAATTTAACTCGCTCTTCAACTTTGAGTTTATGGACCCAACGTTATATTTGTATGGTACTTATAAATTTACCTTTATAATTCGGGTAAAATTTAATAGACTAATATTGACTGGCAGTTTGAAATTGTTGTCTAAGTCAATTAAATTGTTAAACATATAATCAAGACTTGAATACAAAGCACATCCGACACTCACAAAAACTTATCACAGACTGCAGACTTAAGCACCAAACATTAACCGCTTGCCTTTTTCCGCAATTATTTAATGTAATTTTTCATAAGGCAACGATTTATTTTCATAAGTTGATGTAGTTCTTCGTAAAACGATGTAAAATTTCATAAAACAACGATTTATTTTTATAAGTTGATGTAGTTCTTCGTAAAACGATGTAAAATTTCATAAAACAACAATTTATTTTCATAAATTTATGAAGATTTTCATTATTTTATTATAAACTTCATAAGGCTACAATTTTTTGTTTATATGCTGATGTAGTTTTTCGTTAGTTGATGTTGAATTTCATTAAACAACAATTTTTTCATAAATTCATAAAGTTTTTCGTATTTCACGAAAATTAAAATGCGTCTGTAACAAAACAGGAGCGGCTATGAGAAGTAATTTTATACATGAGGGAAGCCTTCAGGAGCCCCACAAGAACAAATTACAAAGTTTTTTAATCATTTTGAATTATAACCTCAGATTTCTTTACATACCTAGGTGTGAAATATACGAATGTAATTTTTTGGTGTAGTTCGTCCACAATGTTTTCGCAATAATCACCCATATACTGAAACTCGTACTTTTGACTCGTATTCGACTATAGTCGTTAGGAACAGTCGTATGCGATGTTTTTCGTTTCCCAATATTAGTACAAGTGAAGTCCGATGTTCGACTCCTGGAATAACAACATACGATTGTAGTCAAATACGAGTCATAAATAACAGTTTCAGAATATGGTTGAATGCTTTTTTTTTCTCGCATTACCTATATATTTGGTCCTTATGACTCTCTTACAGAGAATATCCTACTAATTGATTAAAAGTTAAATGAAGAAAATTGGAGCAACTCCCCGCAACTTAATTTTTTAGTGGGCGCTAATCCTTTTTCTTAGGCTTGTTATTTAATTTGACGACTCAAAAATGTATAGTAAAAGCATCATCCGATTGTGGATCGATTAAATTTGGATTCTATCCCAAGATTCTAAAGCAAATTTCGGGCGTACATTTATAATCAAGTTCTGGGCATGCAAATTTTTTGGTAAACGCGGGGTACTAAGTGTAGTTCTTACAAATAATAAATTATGTTTTTTATTTGGCCAACTTACGAAAAATTTTCTCTGTGTGGATTAAATCGGAATTCTCTCAGAAAAACGCGAATGAGATAAACACGTTTTAAACTTTTTAAACTGAAATGTCTTGTTTCTTATTTTAAACTCTTTTTTTTTTTTTAATTCACAACTTTGCACTATTTTGCACTAAAACACGAATGTATGTACGATTAGCCGAGATTCAAAAACGTATAGATTAATAACTATAAATATAAAGATCAAATAGATCTGGCTTCGAGTTCTTTGGTGGACCGAGATTGTTTGATAATAATTATGCACTTGTATACGTAAAGAACGCACACTAATGCAAAAATATGACATTCTTCATAAATAATTGTGTGGTGAAATTTCATTGGGGATTTTTATTAGGTGTTTTTTTGCAAATCCATATAGAATTGTAGAAAAAAAAGGCATCGGGTATAAGCGCTTAACATGTAAATAGAACAACTACTTAACTCTTTACAGATTTAGCTAAGGCCAGATAATTTTCGAGACTTAACTTAAATCCCGATAAAAACGGTGATGCTAATATAATA
>CAKKTC010000201.1:0-50786 GCA_920104205.1 Eupeodes latifasciatus
ATGATGATGATGATGATGATGATGATGATGATGATGATGATGATGATGATGATGATGATGATGATGATGATGATGATGATGATGATGATGATGATGATGATGATGATGATGATGATGATGATGATGATGATGATGATGATGATGATGATGATGATGATGATGATGATGATGATGATGATGATGATGATGATGATGATGATGATGATGATGATGATGATGATGATGATGATGATGATGATGATGATGATGATGATGATGATGATGATGATGATGATGATGATGATGATGATGATGATGATGATGATGATGATGATGATGATGATGATGATGATGATGATGATGATGATGATGATGATGATGATGATGATGATGATGATGATGATGATGATGATGATGATGATGATGATGATGATGATGATGATGATGATGATGATGATGATGATGATGATGATGATGATGATGATGATGATGATGATGATGATGATGATGATGATGATGATGATGATGATGATGATGATGATGATGATGATGATGATGATGATGATGATGATGATGATGATGATGATGATGATGATGATGATGATGATGATGATGATGATGATGATGATGATGATGATGATGATGATGATGATGATGATGATGATGATGATGATGATGATGATGATGATGATGATGATGATGATGATGATGATGATGATGATGATGATGATGATGATGATGATGATGATGATGATGATGATGATGATGATGATGATGATGATGATGATGATGATGATGATGATGATGATGATGATGATGATGATGATGATGATGATGATGATGATGATGATGATGATGATGATGATGATGATGATGATGATGATGATGATGATGATGATGATGATGATGATGATGATGATGATGATGATGATGATGATGATGATGATGATGATGATGATGATGATGATGATGATGATGATGATGATGATGATGATGATGATGATGATGATGATGATGATGATGATGATGATGATGATGATGATGATGATGATGATGATGATGATGATGATGATGATGATGATGATGATGATGATGATGATGATGATTATGATGATGATGATGATGATGATGATGATGATAATGATGATGTTTTTGTTCAAATTAAATGTTAAATTTTAAATGTTTTAAGTTCGTTAAATAAACTTTCAAAAAAACGACATGCAATTCAAGAATTAATCTAGGCGGTTCGAGTTTAAAAGGCTCGCGAAGAACCAAAATGTTCTGTGTTTAATTCAAAAAAGTAAGTATAATTTTGCAATAAAGTTTTAGATGGAGAAATGGAAAATGAAAGATAAATGAAACACACTCTTTGTTCGTTATAATAGAAGTAAATTTATATTTCATTAGTGACCTTTTTGTCACCTTCGCTTTCTTAACATTATTTTCAAAACATATGTATATAAAGGGTGTCCCAAAATTAACGCAAGATTTGAATTTGCCGCCATTTTTGCAGTGAAGTGTTGGCAACCCTGAAAAAAAAGCAATTTGACAGCTAACAGTATAGGGTTATTAAAAATGGAGCGTTACACGATAGAACAACGTGTCTTCATTATTAAAGAATATTTCAAAAATAGTGAAAGCTTGGCGGCTGCAGTTTGAAAATTTTATACAAAATATGGTCGGAATAGTGTCACAAATACACATACATAAAAGATAAACGCATATGCATCACACATCATGCACACATGCACTCATACCATAACAGATGTTTATATAAAATATACTAAAGTATCTTATGTAATAAAGTCAGTCACTATTAAGAACCCGAACTGTGTAGTTGTATTATTATTAACGTTGCCAAAGACTCTACCGTCACATGGTGTCAGAAGAAAAATTAAATTAAAAAAATAGTAAAAACGTGAAAAGTTAAGTAATTAACAACCGGAAAACAATAAAAAGTACTTAAATAAAGTCAAGAATTGAAAGTTAATTTGTTTTTTTGCCGAGTTTTTGCAATTTAATTGAATTTACCACGCGGAGAAATCCTGTTTGTGCTTGTCTGCAGTTCGTAGGGAGTGACTCATATAAGGCGACGACAGATATATTTTTTTTTCTAAAAATGTCTGGAATAAAACCTCCAAAGCCGCTTGTCGTTAACAGCGACATTGATATGTCGCAGCAATGGACCGAGTGGCTGGAGCTATATGAAAATTATTTCACAGCGAATAAATTGTCTGGAGAAGAAGCAGTAATACAGACGGCGAACTTCAAGGCATGTGTTGGTGTCGAAGCATTGAGGGTGATAAATAATATGAATCTCACCGAAGTAGAGAAGTTCGATTTGTCAGTAATCAAAACGAAACTGACGGATCACTTTGCTCCATCAAAAAACAAGACCTACGAGAGATGCCAATTCCATCGCATTAAACAGCAGTCAAACGAAAATTTCGAAGATTTTCTGCAAAAATTGCAGTCCCAGGTAAAGAAATGCAGCTATGGTTCAAATGTTGATGAATTTGTGATGGACCAAATTGTCGTTGGCATATACTCAGACTCAACACGTCAGAAGCTGTGGACAGAAGACGAATTGTGCTTAGAAAAAACCAAAAGGATCTGTAGAGCTGCGGAAAGAGCATCGAAACAAATGAGTGAACTACAGTCGACTGGCATGGACCAAAATGTGAATGCACTACAAAAGGGAAAGACATTCAATTGTAGGCGGTGTGGCAAAAATCACGGTCCGAAGCAGTGTCCAGCGTACGGTCAGGTATGCAAAAAATGCAACGGCATGGGACATTGGGCAGCTGTTTGTCGAGCGAAGAAAAATAACATATCGAGTCGTGAGACGAAAAATTCAGATAAATCAAAAAATAACAAACATAAGAAATATCTGAAGCAAGTGAATGCTTTCGATCATGACGACCAGCTATCCGATTACGAAATCAATGCAGTTACCATTGAAGCAAGAGTAAACAACATTGCGGCAGCTGACAAATGGTCTGAAATTTTGAAAATTGGTAACAAGAAAATAACAATCAAGCTTGATACTGGAGCAGAATGCAATGTGCTGCCAAAGAAAGAAGCTCTGAGGTTAAATCTTGCAATAAAAAAATCAGATACAAGAAGAATTGTCACATACAACAACGATAGTATTCAGGTAGTTGGTGAAGCAACCACGAGTTGTGAAACAAAGAAAACTTCAAATTTGGTCACATTCAAAATTGTGGCTGAAGACTTGACGCCGATACTGGGTCGTACATCATGCGAAAAGTTGGGACTTATCGCTCGCATACATGAGGCTACGCAAGATGATGAAAAAATTGGGTGTTGCAAAAATTTCACATATGAAATCGATCTCATAGATGATCCAAAATTTAAAATTATACCAGCACGTCGTATCGCTCATGCTCTACGTGACAAAGTCAAAGCTGAATTAAACAACATGGTTCAAATGAAAGTAATTCGACCGGTGAGCCATCCAACACCAGCAGTAAGTCCAATAGTCATCGTCACAAAAAAAGACAAAATACGAATATGTATGGATCCGACCGACCTTAATAAAAATATCAAACGTCGGCAATATCCTCTGCAGACACTTGAAGAAATTGCTGCGAGTGTGCAAAAATCTATAATATTTACCAAATTGGATTGCCAACCAAAAGGGATTCTGGCAAATACCAGTGACAAAAAGAACATCAGAATATTTAACATTCCCAACACCGTGGGGCAGATACCAATTCTTAAGACTTCCGTTTGGAATATCATCCGCCCCAGAGATATTTTCTGAAATTATGAACAACACACTAGAAGGCATACCAGGCTGCAAAGTTGCTATGGATGATATATTTTTGTATGCAGAAAATGTTGATAAGCTACGCGCAACAACAACAAAAGTCATCGATCGTTTAAAGGCAGCCGGTTTTACGCTAAACAAGAAAAAATGTGAGTATGAAAAGAAAAAAGTTAAATTTCTTGGTCATATCTTTACAGATAAAGGTATCGAAGCCGATACCGAAAAAGTTGAAGCGATTAAAAATTTGCGTGAGCCGACAAACGTTAAAGAACTTCAACGCATTTTGGGAATGGTCACGTATTTGGCTAAATTCATCCCCAATTTATCCGAAATAACCGAACCACTACGAAAATTGCTACACAAAGAAACTGAATGGTACTGGGACGTTGAACAAAAAAAAGCATTTGAAGATGTAAAGAAAACTTTAAGTTCAACCCCTGTGCTAAAGTTCTATGACGTAAACCAACCAGTGAGACTTTCAGTGGACGCAAGTTCAAAAGCACTTGGTGCATGCTTGTTGCAAAATAACCAGCCAGTGGCGTACGCTACACGCGCACTAACACCTACTCAACAAAATTACCCTCAAATTGCAAAGGAGGCGATGGCAATAAAATTTGCATGCAAGAAATTTCATGAGTACGTGTATGGTAAACGGATCGAAGTCGAGTCAGATCATAAACCACTCGAAACCATCTTTAAGAAACCACTACAAGATGCACCACTGAGATTACAACGAATTCTATGGGATGTAATCCAATATTCTCCAATTGTCACCTACAAAAAAGGCACACAAATTCCGATAGCTGATACACTTAGCCGAGATTGCAACCCAATTGACACAGGCCATGATGAAGAGTACTCAGTCAACATCGTACTTTCATTTACCGATGAGGCCCGAGATAGATTTGTTAAGTCAACATCCGAAGATCTCGAGTTGCAGTTGTTGAAACAGGTTGTCTTAACAGGATGGCCTGAGAACGAGAAAATGTTACCGGAAGCTGTTAAAAAATATACTAACTTCAAAGAAGAAATAACCTTTGAACAAGGTTTATTATTCAAAGGACATAAGGTAATTGTCCCAAAAAATGAAATTAATAAAATCGTTCGGGATCTTCACTCAGGACATGCTGGAGTTACAAGCTCGGTGGCAAGAGCTCGTCAATCACTTTACTGGGTTGGTCAAAGTAATAGTATTCGCGACTATATCCAGAGATGCTCCGTGTGTCAGCAAACACAAAGAAGTAACGTTCGAAAACCACAATTGGGACGAGATGTTCCAGAATACCCATTTCAGCTTGTGTCATCTGACATATTCAATTTTAAGGGAGATGAATATATTCTGATAGCCGATCATTATTCAGGATTCATGGACTTTAAGAAATTGAAGTCAGCAAATTCTCAAGAGGTCATCGACCACATGCGTCAATGGTTTTCAGTGCACGGCATTCCTGAGACACTAGAATCCGACGCACGGTGGCCCACAATATACATCAAAAAGATTCTCCAATTTTGCATCAACGTGGCAATTCTCGCATCAAATATCAAGTCCTTACTACCCAAAATCAAACGGTTTTGCAGAACGCAACGTCCAAACGGCGAAAAACCTGCTAAAAAGATGCTACCTCGACAATTCGGACATATATCTCGCAATTCTTATGCTGAGAAATACACCACGAAATGATATTCTTAAATCACCATGTCAACGTCTGTATAGCCGTGCCACCAGAACAATTATTCCAGGAGTGAAGGATGAATTGAAACCTAAAGTCGTTGTCGGTGTTCAAAACGAATTGAAGAAATTGCGTATCCAACAAAAAGTTTATGCAGACAGAGGTGCTAAACCATCAGAGGAACTCAAAACTGGCGATAAGGTGCGCATGCAAACGGGACACCGAGAATGGATTGGAGCAAAAGTTGTCGAAGAAACACAATATCCGAGGTCAGTCATCATTGAGACTAATGAGGGCAAACGGTATCGCAGAAACACCCACCATCTGCACAGGACAAAGGCCGATATTCAATCACCGACCATTGATTGGCCTTCAGAAAAACTCAACATTCAACAACAAATAACGACAAAACAAACTAATGATGATGCAACCACTAAACCAATTACAGAAGGAACCGAAAAACTTAATCATCCGACTACTGATAAACAAAACAACCAACACCAGAAACAACAAGCTTCACATCCAGTAACCACACGCAGCGGAGGAGTTATTAAACCTTTAAAACGCTTAAATTTATAAATATGTAAATATGAATTTATTATTATTATATACATATTTTTGTTCTTTAACTTTAATTAACTACTATGTACCTACTTGAATAGAGATATACATATTTATGATTATTAATAGTTATTCTATTATTCTTATGGACTCATCCCTAACATAAAATTGAAATTCATTATTTTTTTTTTTAAACTAACGAAATAATTTGTACTTTTAATTGAAATACCATATTTAATCTTAAATCTCAATTTTTAAAGACTGAAATTTTATTTTTTTTTTTTAAAAAGGGGAGATGTCACAAATACACATACATAAAAGATAAACGCATATGCATCACACATCATGCACACATGCACTCATACCATAACAGATGTTTATATAAAATATACTAAAGTATCTTATGTAATAAAGTCAGTCACTATTAAGAACCCGAACTGTGTAGTTGTATTATTATTAACGTTGCCAAAGACTCTACCGTCACAAATAGTGTTTTAACTTCGTCAACTGTGAAGAGATTAATTGAAAAATTCATGGAGACTGGATCAGTTGGAGACGCCAAACACACTGGTCGTCCAAAAACAAGCCGTTCAAATGTGAATGTCGAAGCAGTGCGTGAGAGTGTTGCTGACAATCCAGGAACCTCAATTCGACGTCGTGGACAAGAATTGGAAATTTCAAGAACCTCTCTACAGCGTATACTCACCAAAGATCTGTGTCTTCATGCTTACAAAATTCAATTAACACAACAATTGAAGCCTTATGACCATGGACAGAGAAGAGAGTTCGTTGAATGGATTATTGAACATCAACAAATGGACCCTGATTTTTCGAGCAAAATCATCCTAAGCGATGAAGCACATTTTCATCTTGATGGCTTTGTCAATCGCCAAAATTGCCGCATTTGGGGTTCCAAATGCCCACATGTGATTGTCGAAAAACAAATGCATCCACAACGCGTGACTGTATGCTGTGTTTTTTGGGCTGGAGGCATATTTGGGCCATATTTTTTTGAAAATGATGCTGGTCAAGCAGTGACTGTTACTGGTGCTCGATATCGCGACATTACACAGTTCTTTCTGCCAAAATTGGATGATATTGATGTGTCCAATATGTGGTTTCAACAAGACGGTGCCACATGTCATACAGCCCGTGAAACAATTCAATTACTGCATGAAACATTTCCAGGTCGTGTACTCTCTCGTTTCGGTGATCAAAATTATGGGGTTATTTGAAATCACAAGTCTATGTCAACAAGCCCACAACCACCCGTGCATTAAAGGAGATTCAACGCTGCATCAACGAAATTCAGCCACATTTATGCAGAATGGTCATGGAAAATTTCAACAAAAGAGTGCGCATGTGCATGCAAAGCCGTGGAGGCCATTTGTCCGATGTGTTATTCCATACATAACCCTATCCTATGTACTTTACGAGTCAATAAAAATATAACTATCAAAAGACTAAAAACGGCGTTTTCTACTTAATTCAAATCTTGCGTTAATTTTGGGACACCCTTTACATATAATTCAATTACATAAAATATTTAACGAAAGACGACATCGGGTAGCGTTCTAAGCTATTTGTGGCGGCAGCATCCAACAGTGCCTGCAAAAAAATTAAGAAAAAATCCCAAGATGATATCGAAAACTTCAAGATAAAATTCATATAGAAATCTTAAAAATAATGAATGGAAAAACATCTACCAAATAGCTACGAACGTTTACAACAGTTTATTCAAATAAAATCATTAAAAGTAAAAGGTAAAAAATAATTCATTTATTTTTATTCATTAGTTTACAATTGTATGAATTTAATAGCTATGGCTAATAGGGCCCATACACTACACAAACTGTTTGAGCAAACGAATGTATTTTGTTGTTTTAAAAATGTTTGTGCAAACTGTTTGAGTAGTGTGTAGCGATGATGCGTGTTTGCGCAAGCGGTTTGAACAAAATCAAAAAAATTGAATTTTCCGTGCCTGCACAAACAAGTTTGTGTGGTGTGTATTGAATTTTGCTCAAACCTCAGAATGTTCGGTGATGAATAAAAGAAAACAAAATTTAATTTTTCTTTTGCACGAATTTATTTATATCAAAAAAAGAATGGACTGTGTTGTGTTGCTCGGCTCGCTGCTCAGCAAAGAATGACTACTAGGAAAAAGGTTTTCCATCAGCACAGCACATCTGTTGGCAGCTGCCCTGCTGCCTGCTCTCGGTCGCAAGTACCGCTCATCGACATTGTATGAAAAAGGGTGTGTCCTAAATCACCCCATGTCGGATATTCGATGCGACCGTTCTCGGTCCGCAAGTATCTCTCATCGACACACTATGAAAAGGGGTGCGGCCTGCACACCTGCATGTTGATGGTCTGATTTTGGTTCGATCGTCAACGTCGTCGATGATGAAGATGCGCAGCGTTAATGTGGTTGTTGTTGTGCTCGTTCCCAACAATCTACCAGACGAAGAATACTTTCTTGTCGGCGCCGTTGCTCTGCTCATGGTTATTGTTGTTGGAAATTTGTGGACCGAGAAATAGGTCTCGTAAATGCTCGCGCATTGTTGTTGTGCTCGCGCGCAAATGCAGCTGGTGGTTGGAATGTTGTTCGTTCGATGCTACGGTGCCGTCGGTGTTGTGCCTTGTTGCTCTAATCTCTAACATTCCTCCCCCCAATTGAAGGCTCGTCTTCAATTCCTTGTTCAGGCTCTTCGAGTGGTAGCACGCACAACTTATGAATCGCTCGCACTAGCGTCGTATGCTCTAGTCGCACTTCGGCACTTCGCACTAGTCCGTCCTTGCCCCGGTGGACGGCCATAACTCGCCCCAATGGCCAGACTGTCGGTGGCATATTTTCCTGCGCATAGAGGCCTGGAGTTGAGGCAAGCTTCGATCAGCACCAGCGTCGTAGCAAGCGTCTCAAACGTAAACACCTGCTTACCCATGATCCTCCTCAGGTGGTATTTTGTAGATTTCACGCCAGCCTCCCAAATTCCTCCCATGTGTGGTGCGGCGGGGACAATGAATTTCCATTCTGTGCCCAAGGCGTTGACCTGCTCGATAGGCAATCTGTTCCTCCACTGCTCACTGCTTCTCTTCAACTCGGCGTCCGCTCCAACGAAAGTTGTTGCATTATCGCTCCATAGAACTGCGCACGCACCGCGGCGTCCAGTGAAGCGTTGAAAAGCTGCCAGAAATGCGCTGCTCGTCTGATTGCTCACTAGCTCTAGATGTATGGCTTTTGTAACCATGCATACGAAAACTGCGATGTAGCCCTTCTCAATGACTCTTGATCGCCCTGATCTAGCCTTGATTTGCACTGGCCCAGCATAGTCCACTCCACTATGCTTGAATGCTCTTGTTGGCTGGACACGATCCTTCGGAAGGCTGCCCATAAGCTGCTCTGATATCACCTTGCTTTGACGAAAACAGATTATGCACCGTGAAATGTATGTTCTTACCGCTCGTCTCAAAGATGGAATCCAGAACTTATGCCTTATGTACTGCATGCACAGTTGTACCCCTCCATGCAATGTCCTAAAGTGCGCTTCTCTAAGTAGGAGTTCAGTTAGTCTGCTCTTGGAAGGTAGAATCATTGGATGAATCATCTGGTAAGGCATCGCTGAATTCTGTAGTCTTCCTCCAACTCTGAGTATGCCCTTGGCATCGAGGAACGGATTCATGGAGATGATATTGCTCGAACCATCTAACGGAGACTTCTCAGACAGCTGTTGAATCTCCTTGCCATACGCACGACGTTGCTCAACCATAACCCAATAGGTTAGGGCTTCTTCACGCTCCTCCAGTGTAATCGTCTTGCTCTGCTCTGCCTCAAATTGCACCAGCGCAGAGTTGATCGCTCCAGGCTCTGTTGCTTCGCACTGTGTCGACTTGCGCAGTCTCGCTTTGCGCTGTTCTTTGCACCTTCTTGGGAATCTCATCACAAAGGCTGTCAATCTGAGGATGCTCTGTAACGTTGACCTGCGCTCCAGAAGATCGGTACCACCCATGCTCAGCACCGGCACTCGCACCGTGATAAAACTGACAGCGGCTGGTGGTTTAAGCTCATCCGAAACCCCTTCTGGTTGGTGCTCGCTCGATTGTTGCTTCGCAGTTGGCCATTCTTCTTCACGCAATGTAAGCCATGGCGGTCCTTGCCACCAAAGGTTAGATTCGGCCAGTTGCTCTGCCTTGATGCCCCTGGATCCTAAGTCGGCACGGTTGTCACTAGATCTGACATGCCGCCAACGGTGGTCTCCGCTCAGCTCTTGAATGCTGGCTACTCTATTCGCCACGAAAGTCTTCAGCTCACATGGCATCTTGCTGATCCAACAGAGGGTAACTGTAGAGTCGGACCATTATGTCTTCGCTAGACCTTTTATTGCGCACGAATTGCTCAACTGCACCATTAACTTGCACAAAAGCTCAGCTGCACATAGCTCAAGTCTCGGCACAGAAATTACCTTAATTGGGGCCACTTTGGTCTTCGATGCAATGATCCTGCAAGTCGTTTCCCCTGTTAGGGAGGTAGCACGCATGTAGACGACTGCTGCATAGGCTCTGGTGGATGCATCTGCGAAACCGTGTAACTCCAGCTGGTGCTGCTCTGTGCTGCCAAGCCATCTCGGAATCCTGATCACTTCCAGATGCGACAGCTGCTCATAGTACTTCCGCCATACAGGCAGAATGGTTGCGGGAATTTGCTCGTCCCATCCAACTCCAGAGCGCCATAGGTCCTGTATGAGTATCTTGGCAACTATTATCACCGGCGCAAGGTAACCATTTGGGTCGTACAGCCTTGCGATGGCACCAATTACTGCTCTCTTTGTAGTGGCCAAGTTGCTCTCGGTTTCTCGTACTTTGAACAAAATCTCATCTCTTGCACAATCCCATACAAGGCCCAGCATAGATGCACTATGCTCCTCCGGAAATTGTAGCTCTCCTTCACTCGTCCAGGTCCTAGTAAGCTTCGATAGTACGCTCTGACTCGAGGCCAAGAACTTGCTCAACTTGAATCCTCCAGCTCGCAGTGAGGAATTTATTTGATAACACTTCTGGATCGCTCGCTCTTCAGTGTCTGCGCCGGTCAACATGTCGTCCATGTAAAAATTGCTCTTTATTGCTTCGCAAGCCAGTGGATATTGCTCTTCATGATCCAATGCGCAGTGATGCATAGCTCGAACTGCGTTAAAACCGCTCGACGCCATGCCATACGTAACCACTGTCAGGTAATATTCGCGCAGTTGCTCATCTGGGTTCTCCCTCCAGAAGATTCGCTGGAGATCCCATTGCTCTGGGTTCACACCCACTTGGCGAAACATCTTCTCGACGTCTGCTGAGACCGCAACCTTGTAGCACAGGAAACGGATTATGATCGCCGAGAGATCGTCTTGGAGCTTAGCACCAGAGAACTGCACATCGTTCAATGACACTCCACTATCGCTCTTACATGATGCATCAAAAACCACGCGAAACTTCTTAGTAACGCAATGATGGGGAATGTGGTATGCTCGCTCGCTCGTATTTGGTCGGACGACTTCCTTCATGTGACCGAGATGCTCGTATTCGCGCATAAATTCGACATATTTCTGTCTAAGCTCTGGATCTGCACACAATCTCTTCTCGGTTTGTAGGAATCTCTTAATGGCCACCGCCCTGGTTGAACCCAGCGCTCGTGCTCTAGGATTTATCGGAATTGTCACCACATAGCGCCCAGATGGCGCTCGGTAGAATGTGCTCTTGAAGTTCTCTTCGACCCATTCGTCTTCTGCTGACAAGCTGAACTTCCAGCTCGGCTCTTCTAACTCCCAGAATCTCCTCAGCGACTGATTAAGGTCGAAAAGCAAGGATTCTGAGATTGCGCACATTGCTCTGGCCGCTCGCTCGTGCCTCGGTTCTGGCTGTCCAAAGACGATCCAGCCCAGATGTGAGTCTTGCGCCGTCAATCCAGACTTGAACCTCTTGACTCCATTTTTAATTATCTCTGCCCATACTTGCGCACCTAATAGCATCTCAATCTTGGCTGGCCGACTGAATTTCGGATCCGCCAACTTTAGCTCGCTCGTTTCTATCGCCTGCTCTTGCGATAAAGGACTTCCTGGCAGGCAAGAAGTGATTTTCCTGACGGTGAACATCTCGCACTCCAGGTAAAAGCTCGGATCATTTCCCGAAAGAATGCTCAAGCTCACGAGCCCGTTTGGTCGTATGGCAACGCTCGACCCAATGCCACACACATCAAAAACGCATCGGCGTTTGATCAGGCCCAGTCTCTGTGCGCACTGCTCTGTTATTAAGTTTATTTGGCTTCCGCTGTCGAGAAGCGCCCTTGCTCTATTCTGCACCCTAATGCATGCTGTTGCTAGCAATGCACACTGCACCTCATTGATTTGATCTCGCTCAGTTCGCCCAAGCATTACGTCCGCCGAAGGGGGAACGTTATCTATGGCCTGCTGCTGTGCAGGCATCGTTGCCGGTGGTTGCTATTTCTCTTGCGGCGTGGCGACTGACTGCTCGTCAGTTGAGCTCGCACTTGGCCCCGCCACTGCCGCAAGCGCATTGCCAGACGCTCGCTGGTTTGGACAAAGCACACTGTTGTGCTTCTTATCGCACTTCCGACATACTCCGCCTGGACAAGCTTGCGCAAAATGCCCTGGTCGCAAGCAATTTGCACATAGCTTCCAGCTCCGCACTTTATCATTTCTTCCTGCAATGGAAAGTGCAAGGAAATCCCCACAGCGATACAGGAAGTGTTGCTCTTTGCACAGTGGACACTTGGGTGTCGCCATTGCTCTGGCGGTGCTCGTTCCGGGTGCGCTCCTTTGCACTGGCCTCTGGTTGACGGATGCGCTCTGCTGCTCGCTGTCGAAGAAGGCTGAATCCAGTGCACTAGCTCTACGCTCTAAGAATTCAAAGAATTCTTTCAATGTTGAAATCTCTCGCACGTCGCTCCTACTCATCTGCCATGCATGGTTCGTCTCATTATCCAGACGGCTTCGTAGCATGTTCACGATGATCGGATCCCAAGATGTTGTCTCAAGCCCGAGAGTTCGCAATGAACTTAGATGCACGTTCGCCTCGTTCACCAGATCCCGCAATCCTCGTGCTCTCGAGGACTCTCTTCCCAATTTCGGAATGGCATGAAGAGCGTTCAGGTGTGCGTCGACCAGATTCTGTCGATTGTCGTAAATCTCGTTCAACTTTGCCCAGGCTTCCTCATAATTGGCGTCAGTCAATTGCCATCTGCTAATAAGCCTAGCTGGAGCACCTTCCAAAGCCGACTTCAGCTCACGAAGTTTGGTAACGTTCGCCATCGACGCACAATTGTGCACCTCGCTTATGAACTGGTCGCGAAACTCTCTCCATCTTGTGTAGTCGCCCTTGAACGTGGCGATCTTGACGCGCGGCTCCTGCCGCAATTGAATGACGCTTGGTGTCGCTCGCTCTCCTGCACTGGCTGATGCACCTTGCGCTTCCAGCACCTCGATGCGCTCGTTGATTGCTGCTATAGTACTGTGGTAAGCATCCTCTGCGGCGGCTAGATAATCATCCTGGATCGATAACGCCTCTGGTGACTTTGCGCTGTCCACCACCCGCATATGCTCTTCTAAAAGCCTGTCATACGCGGCACTCGCTGCCCCCCGCTTAGCTCGAAGCAATGACAGCGGAGCAGACGCAAAATCGACAGACTCGACGAATGCTGCCACCCTCATCAACGACGAGCGATGAACATCTCGGCGCGTGACGTCGCCCATTGTTCCTGATGGATATAAGGAACTGCTGCTCTCCAAAGCACTTGCCCGTAAGACCGCACGCGATCGCAACAACTCAGGTCGACCCTTCGGAAGTAGCAACGATCTGCGCGGAATCAATGCACAACGCCAAGTTGTTGTTATTTATGCAAGTCACTGCACGGGGTATCCACTTGCTGCTCTCAGCACTAGCGCTCACTTGCTAGAATCGCTCTGATTCTGGGATTGCTCTATTTATTTGCTTGCTTGCACTGAAATTGAAAAAAAAACAAAAAAATAGAAATTGCTCTAAATGGTTGCTCACTGATAAAAACCATCCGGCTCGAATGGACCAGAATGTTCGGTGATGAATAAAAGAAAACAAAATTTAATTTTTCTTTTGCACGAATTTATTTATATCAAAAAAAGAATGGACTGTGTTGTGTTGCTCGGCTCGCTGCTCAGCAAAGAATGACTACTAGGAAAAAGGTTTTCCATCAGCACAGCACATCTGTTGGCAGCTGCCCTGCTGCCTGCTCTCGGTCGCAAGTACCGCTCATCGACATTGTATGAAAAAGGGTGTGTCCTAAATCACCCCATGTCGGATATTCGATGCGACCGTTCTCGGTCCGCAAGTATCTCTCATCGACACACTATGAAAAGGGGTGCGGCCTGCACACCTGCATGTTGATGGTCTGATTTTGGTTCGATCGTCAACGTCGTCGATGATGAAGATGCGCAGCGTTAATGTGGTTGTTGTTGTGCTCGTTCCCAACAATCTACCAGACGAAGAATACTTTCTTGTCGGCGCCGTTGCTCTGCTCATGGTTATTGTTGTTGGAAATTTGTGGACCGAGAAATAGGTCTCGTAAATGCTCGCGCATTGTTGTTGTGCTCGCGCGCAAATGCAGCTGGTGGTTGGAATGTTGTTCGTTCGATGCTACGGTGCCGTCGGTGTTGTGCCTTGTTGCTCTAATCTCTAACAGATGCTAATTTTCATAGAGTTAACATGAATAAACAAGAGGAAAAAATTTTTTGGACTGAATTCATTGAACTTTATAAAAGTTTACCGGTATTGTGGTGTGTAAAAATTCGTCACGCAACTAATATCTCTCAAACATGTTTGTGTAGTGTGTGGCGAAACTATGTTTGCTCAAACACACGTTTGAACAAACGTGTTTGCGTAGTGTATGGGCCCTATAGGTTGTCAGCCTGGTTAGCAAATTAATAAAAATCTATTATAATTATTACATAAATTAAATGAATTCTGTCATTTAAAGCATTTCATACTTGTATACTTCTTTCAAAAAATTGCTTTTCCAGTCGCACTCATTAAAAATTTGGTTAGTCTCTTGCATAGTTAATGAATGTTTTCAGAAGAAATTTAGCCTTTGCGGTTTGAATATTGGACAAACACTAATGACATGAAAACAATCTTACTTCGATTTCAGGTTGCAGAGCGTGCTAAATTGAAAATTGAAGCTTCCATTATAGGGATTTCCATTTAAGCCAAGGAGCTCGCATCTTACTTTGAAGATCATAGAAATTTCATTATAGCTTACTGAATCATGAAAGTAGTTTCTGTTGTTAAGGTTGAAATTGAGGTGGCTGTATAAAACTCTGCTGTCAGACTCACGAGCTCTTGCAATAAATGCATCTCAAATAGAGTCCTCATTTTTTATATGATCCGAAAAAACTGTTCCTTCAAATTGTTGAAGTTGTTCAGGTTAATATGTAATGTCTCTCCACAAGATTCACCAATAGATTGCCAGTTTACATACTACCAGTCCTTGTTCCTCAACTCATATAAGAGCATTTTTTTGTAATCCTTGATTCTTGATAATTTTTGCAGATTTTAAGTATGAAGTCAGCTTGTGACTTGAGTGTATTTGTAAACATCTTTGGCAGTCCAGTTTCCCAGGCAAATTGTGTAGCTAGGTGTGTTTTAGGGTAAATTGAAGAGTTTTTTTTAAAATGGCCTCGTGCTCATCTATTCCCTAAACCGGAGAAGCATAGAACAGAGTTTATTTTATCACCGAAACAAATATTTTATGTTTGTTAGAAAGCCATGATAATTTATCGGCCCTATGGAGGTAACCGTCGGAGCGGAATTCTCTCCGATTTCCTCCGAATCGGAGACATTTTGCTTCAAGGTAGTTGTCCTATCAGCGATCAGTGAAATGCATCGAGGGACTCGAAGACGTTGCCAGATCAGCAGTTTCAAATGAAAATTAATATTATTGATTTAAAAGCTAATTTGAATTTATATTAAATATTTTTTTTTTTTTTTTGCTTTCCTAATAACTTTTATTTAAATTTTGATTTTTTCACTTTATTTCAATTTAATTTATATCTTTCATTTTGTTATATTTTATACATTCAATTTTTGATTAGTAAAATTTATTTTCCTTTTCCTTGAATCACTTTTGTTACTGATTTTTCTTTTTTCTATCTTTTTTAATCTTAGTTTTTTACTCTACTTTCTTTTTTGTAGTTTTTCTTTTATATCTTTTTTCTTCTTGCTGTAGTAATATGACAAACAGTTCAACTTTATATTCGATGATTAGAGTTCTGAGTAAACAGAAAAGTGGTCTTCGGGTTTGTCACATCAATGCCCAAAGTTTATTACCGAAAATTGATGAATTTCGCGATCTTTTTGTTGGTTCTGACGTTGATGTTGTTTGTGTTACGGAAACTTGGTTGAAGGATGAGTTAAGTGATGAGATTTGTAGTTTGGAGGGATATCGTATTTTTCGATTTAATAGAAAGGACCGTATTGGGGGAGGTGTAGCGATTTATGTTAAAGGAACAATAAAGTGCAGACTTAAATTTTGTTCTGAAGCTTCTAATAGTATTGAGTATTTATTTGTTCATATAGTAGATAATGAGGGTAGTTTGCTTATAGGTGTAATATATCGGCCAAATAGGTACATAGACCTTTCACCTTAGTTCACACTTCTGGAGGATGTTTCATTAAGTTCCCCTAATATTGTTCTTTGTGGAGATTTCAATTGCAACCTGTTGAGTTCAAATATTCTTACGCATAACTTACTAACTTTTAATTTAAGTCCAGTTAATACTTGTACACCAACTCACTTTTTTCGTGACGATGCAACATTATTGGATTTGTTTTTTGTAAGTAACACAAGTGATGTAGCTTTGTATGACCAGCTTTCTGCGCCAGCTTTTTCTAAACATGACTTAATTTTTTTGACTTTGAAGTTTGGTTTTGACTTCTCGTGCAAGAAAGTTACTTATCGGGATTTTCATAATATTAATGTTCAACAATTGGAAGAGGATACAAGAGCTAAGAATTGGGAACGTATTTTTTATATGCCGTCTTCAAATGACCAATTGGAATTTTTAACAGATAATATTAAAACCTTATTTGATACTTACGTACCCCTAAAAACTAAGAT
This sequence comes from Eupeodes latifasciatus, assembly GCA_920104205.1. Classification (NCBI taxonomy): domain Eukaryota; kingdom Metazoa; phylum Arthropoda; class Insecta; order Diptera; family Syrphidae; genus Eupeodes; species Eupeodes latifasciatus. The sequence goes on from CAKKTC010000201.1 coordinate 17,147, forward strand.
CGTAAAGCCAAGCAATAAACCATGGTTCACCCAAAATATACGAACTTTAATTCAGAAACGGGATGACGCTGGAAACAATACAGGTTGAATGAGTTACGGCGCGAGTATTGCTCACTTCGTAATAAAGTTGTAGTGGAAATACGTATGGTCAAATCCCGAATGTATTCTAACCAGCTCAGTTCTTCTTTAAATGGCCGTCAGTTGTGGAAAAACCTACGAAAAATTGGCATTGGCAGGTCAAGTCCTGATTCGACAGAAGATCTGGATGGTAATGATCTCAACAAAATGTTTGTTTCCTTACCATCACAGCTATTTTGTCCTTTGAGCTTAGATCCTACTTTTTTAGTTATGGATCAACCATATAAAGATGAATCTGGTTTTGGTTTTAGTTCAGTAGACAGTACTTTCGTTGTAGAAAGTGTACTTTCTATAAAGTCAAATGCTATTGGACTGGATGAAGTTCACCCTACATTTTTGAAAATGATTCTGCCGATTGTTCTGCCTTATCTTACTTTTATGTTCAATACAATTCTGATGACAGGTGTCTATCCACGCCTATGGAAGTTGGCTAAAGTTATACCTTTTCCCAAAAACGCAAAAGGTAAAGAATTTAGGCCTGTATCTATCTTACCATTCTTGTCTAAAGTGTTTGAAAGGATTCTAGAAAGACAAATCAGCTTTCATCTAGCGGCAAACTCGCTGCTCACACCACTACAATCTGGTTTTCGTGAAAAGCACAGTTGTATCACGGCATTGTTAAATGTTACTGACGATATAAGGCAAGCTTTGGATAAGGATGAGGTTACGTTTCTAGTGCTGCTTGATTTTTCTAAGGCTTTCGACACTGTCAATCACGTTAAATTGTGTAACAAACTTATGCAAAACTTTAATTTTTCAGCAGGTGCTACAAGGCTTATCTATTCTTATTTGAGTAACCGAAAGCAAGCTGTGCAAATTGGGGATAGTTTATCTGATTTTCTACCTAACGTTTCCAGTGTCCCTCAGGGTTCTATACACGGTCCTCTGCTGTTCTCAATCTATGTCAATGAACTGCCAAAAAAATCTAAGTGCGTAGTAATATCAAGGAAAAGTCTTGATCTCAAATATTTTCCTTCGATTGTTTTGAGCAATGGTTCAATTGATTATGTGGAAAGTGCGAAAAATCTCGGGGTTACTTTCAATCGCAATTTGACCTGGGATAACCATATTAATGCACTTGTGGGCAAGGTATTTGGTGTACTACGTACCCTATGGGTTACTCATTCTTTTACACCTGTTCAAATACGTTTATTACTTGTAAAAACTTTAATAATGCCAATATTGATGTATGGTTAAATTTATTGTAATTGTAATTATGTTAGCAAACGGAAGCTCAATGTTGCGTTTAATAGTGCAGTACGTTATGTCTATGGCCTACGAAGATATGACAGATTGTCTGGCTTTGCTAGTAGGGTGCTGTCTATGCCTTTTGAAAGTTATCTGAAGTTTCGTACATTAATTTTTCTCTCAAATATATTAATAACGCACCAACCCCAATACTGTTTTCATAGAATTAGAACTGCAACCTCCCATCGATCTCATCAATTGATTCATCCCCGATGTTCATTCTTAACATGTGAGCGTCTTTGAAACTCTTTACCACGTCGTATAAAAGATATACAAAATACAGCAAGATTTAAAAAGGATCTAAAGGAATACTATTCAGGAAATTTGTGAATTTTATGATTTAAACTGAAATTTAATATTTGATTATTTTCTCTTTTTTTCTAAATGATATGTATTAATTTATTGTTATATTTTTTTGCTCTCTTTGTAAAAATTAGCTTGTAACTAAATTATAAGATAATGTATCTTACTGTTATAAAGCATTCACGAAATAAAATAAAATAAAATAAATAAAATAAAAATAAAAAAACTTATGCTTCAGCAGTTTTTTTTCAATTTATTCTTTTTCTTTGACACTTCAAATGGAAACAAAAACATATGTTTGAAATAGGGAGGGACTTTATTCGATAGTTTTGATTTAAAAATCGTTGCATCTAATTACATGTGTTAAAAATGCTAGCGCATTATAATTGAAAAAATTACTTTTTATAAGCAATAAATTACGTTCTGCCACCAATTTTTCATGGTTTAAGACGCTTATTGTCTTTATTTTATAAAATATTATCGAAAATATATCGCATTTTCGATATATCGGTTAATTTGCACATCTCTGCCTGAAACTTATATCCATCGCATTGCGTCGTCTCATGTCTGTAAAATTTCTTCCGATGACAGCTACCTCAAACCGGAATTCAATCTCCGAAAAAGGATGCGTTGCGGAGAAAGTTCCGCTCCGACGGTTACCTCGATAGGGCTGTATATCATCAACTAGTCTCATGCATGTAGTATATGAAGTAATATCAAGAATACATGGCGCTTTCTGAAATAACAAAGAAACTTTATTATTGAGAAAACTATTTTTAGATATTGGTTTGAGAGCGTTAGTCTCCGAGCCTACAGTCATTTACTGCGACAATCAAAGTGCGATTCAATTGTCAAACAGCATCAGACATCATGGTAAAAGCAAGCACGTTAATATCCGATACCATTTTTCCCGATAGATAGAGGAGAGATTAAGATCCAGTACAAGCCAACTAGTGAGATATCCACCGATATTCTCACTGAAAAATAAAAACGATAAATGCATCGAAATTTTGCAAATCTGTAATGATTAAAGTAATTTTGAATCATTGATTTCTTTAAAATTTCCATTATAATTAATATTTTGTTATTAAAATTGAATTGGAACATTTAAAGGCTAAGTTGATAGCAGGAGTGTTAGAAATACATAATAATGTATATTATCAACTAACCTCATGCTTCAATGTATATTAAGTAATATCAAGAATTATCTATACACATAATATTATTCATTTATATTACCACTCCGAACACTTCTTTAGTAACTTCTTCTTTTAATCCTCTTCTTTTAATCCTCAGCAGTTACACTTGTTCATTCCTAAATTTAATTCTTATATATACCTAAAATAAAGTTAATCAGAAATTGAACATTTATTTTTTATTTAAGTTCCAACAATATTTTGTTGAAAGAATTATTAATTGGTTTGAGAAAACATTTTTCATGATTTAATAAGCTTTGCGAACTATTGGCTTTCTCAGTCAGTTGTCAACTGAAATCTGGAGTTGGATTCAGCCTTACACCCAAAAATTTGATCTTTTTCGATGTTCCCAAAAGAATCCCGTCATAACTATGTATATCTCCTTAGATTTATAACACCACGTCTGGTGTCTGTGAGGGACTAGGGTAGGATGTAAAGATAAAAAAAACTTTTTCTAAAGCAAAGTTTTCTTTTTATCACCCTGCGGAGGTTTTCGGCATGCTAGCAGTTGTGCGGCTAGAGCTCAGTCGAGGGGGTATTCTTTTCGCTGTCCAAATTGCTCACTAGAAAAAAAAATCATGCCGATCTAAAACTTTAAGGGGTATAAGGAAGTGGGAAGGCATTTTTGAGTCGATAGTCAGCACTACCGATTCTTTACAAAAAAAAGAGAGAGAGATCCAACCATATTGTAATGTTTTGTGGTAAGCGTACCTAAAATGAGGACTAAATCAGTTTAAGGACTGATTTATTAATAAGGGAAAAGGAAAGTGATACACGAGACACAAAGATGGGTCGGTTGTAGTGACCCAGGCTGTAGCCACCCTACCACTGACTATAAAATGTCAGGGCTCCTAGGTCGTCGAAAAGCCGGAAGTCATTGACGACCCCTATCTCGATTTCAAATATACATTTTTTCTACACTTTTACCTTCGCTTACTTACGTCGCCCATTAAGGGATAAATTAGAACATCATTGTCCTTCTCGTAATATTCAAAAAGAAATCCGCAAAACATTTCATTTTTCAACATAAATCCAGATTTTATTTAGTTAAATTTTAAAAAGAAGGTTCAAGAAAACGTATACATTTTTGAAAGATATGTATGATCATAGTTGATTTTTGAGAGAAATTTAAGATCATATTCGATTTCGAATTCAGTTAATTAGTCTAATCCGGATTTTTGAATACTAAATCTAGTAATCACAAAACAATCTTTATAACAATCTAATTTAGATAAGTGAAAATCCAAAATTAAATACCAATATGGGTATATCAACAAAAAAAATCTATAAAATTGGCATTAATTTCGGTAGGTAAAATAGAGGAGTGGATAAATTTAACCGGGATAATTCCTAATTCGGGAAATTTTAAGGTAGGTATTTTTTTTTCTGTGTATTCGTATTTTTATTTTACCTTTTTTTTTTCTTAAAAAGTAACTATCTTTTGTTTTTGTTAATTTTCTTTTCTTTTACCATATGTATCCATGAAGGTCATGAAGAATAGGATAGATGGAAAAGCTTACGCAGTGGTTTTGCTAGCGTGTAAGAACACCTCTTCAGAATAATTGCGGGGATACCATCTGGGCCAGCGGATTTATGAATGTTGAGATCTTTAAGAACTCTCGCCACAGTTCGAGTACGAAAAAAGATTTGTCCCATAGAATCATCTACGCGTTCAAGAACTGGGGGAGTCATGACACTATCTGGTAAGGTGGAATTTTCGGCGAACTTCCTAGCAAATAAGTTGGCTTTATCAATAGAGCTAACTAAAGGAGTGTCATTGACAACAAGCGTAGGAACCGAGGAAGAGGAAGAATTCCTCATGTTTTTTACAAATGACCAAAAATTCTTACTGCCTTTGGGACATTGCAGTATTTTTCGCCGTAATTTTTGGTCATGTAAAAATTTGGTCCTTCGAATATAGGCGTTGCAGGCCTTCCTGGCTTGCTTAAACTTTTTCCGGTTTTCCTCAGTTGGGTTGGCTTTAAAACATCGGAAGCTCACCTCTTTCTCCTTGATAACCTCTTTGCAGCTCGAATTAAACCATGATTTAACCTTGGGTTTAATACTTTTAACCCTATTCGGGATAAACGTTTCCATTCCCAGAAGAATCATACTAGAAATCATATCTGCACTGGAGTCTACGTCGCTACCGAGGAAGCATAGCGACCAGTTAAAGATTCTAAAGAAATTATTGAGACCGTCCCAGTTGGCTTTCTCGTACTGCCAAACGGTTCTCTTTGGAGCTCTTTCTTTAACTGGATTTGTTTGACACGAGAAATTAGCAGATATGACACTGTGGTCCGATGTGCCTAGAGGCGTCAATACACTGATTGTGTATTTATCAGGATCATAGGTAAGAAACAAGTCAAGTGTATTTTCTGCTCGGCCGTTAACGTCTGATATACGAGTAGGCTCATTGACAAGCTGAGTAAGATGGTTAAACTCAGCAAAAATCTCAGCACACATTCCTTCGGGCGTTGTCTGGCCCGAATGGCGGAGCCACGAAGAATTGTGAACATTGAAATCGCCCGTAATAACGATTTCAGTGTGAGGATACAGTTAGACAATTCTTTGTATGGAGTCAGACAGAGCATCAAATTCCTGAGAAGTTGAAACTCTGTCCAGGTTTGGGCTCCGATAAAGAAAACAATAGTGAATGATGTGTTTATTCACGGAAAGTTTTAACCACATGAAATTAAAAAGGGAGTTGGTACAATGACCGTATTGTGGTAAAAGTTGATATGCAACACATTCCTAATATATATGGCGAGACCATGGTGTGAGAAGAATAATGGCACCAAGCAATACCCATGAATAAAAAATTCAGTAGGATCGGAATCTTCACCTACTTGGGTTTCACTCAATGCCAAAACAGCTGGTCTGTTAGAATAAATGTGGATGTATACAGACAGAAAATTCGATCTCAGCCCACGAACATTACTATAATCTACTCTAAAATTACCAGTCATTGCAATATAAAAAAATCCTAAAATCAAAACAAACGAACTTCTAAGTAAATTACTGTATAAGATTATTTAAAGTTCTTTACAATACAACCTCACTACTAGTGTTATGCCTTTAGTAGTGACGTTGAATTGGTCCGGACCCTGACAATCAAAACAGTAATCTAAAATCCATGTGTTATTGAATGAACCAACACATACACACCATTGAGCGAGCTTTCAAAAGCTTAGACCAATGCATGCACCTGCTGAGTCACTCAACTGTACAAGAAAATGAAAGAAAGAGTGAAGGGAATGCACTTAATGTGTTCTGGTAGGTATTTTTTTTTATTGTTGCTTTTTTCCCTTTCTGTTGCTTTTTTTTATATATTGCTGTTGTTTTTCACTGTTTTTTTTATCATTATTATTTTCTGTTTTAGTTTTATTGATTATGTTTTTGTATCACTATTTTTTTAATTTTGTTTTGATTCTATTTGAGTTTTTTTTGTTTTGTTTTAAATAAATTAAATTAACGAGACTGCGACGGGGACGGGAGACAAGACAATAATTAATACAAAACACAGAACACGACGAGAGGACATGAACCTCCCCACTCGAGCTTTCAACAACAACAATTTTCTTTTCTTTTACCATATGTACCTATCTATCTTTTTTTTTGTTTTATTTAATTGTATTTTCTTTTAGTTGTTATTGATTTGTTTAAAATAAAAGGAAAATAAATCACTGCAGTATACACTTAAATATTTCTACTTTTTTCAGATAAATTATGAAGATATCAGTATAATTACAATAAAATATTTATAATAAATTACTTACAGTTTTCAGGTAGTCCGTGCGCACGAAGAATCCTGCTGTTTATACTAAAATTTAGGATAAAGTTTCGCTGATTGTTGTTTCTCAACTACTATTATTATTTAAATATATTATTATTAATTTCTTTTTTTTTTCAGATCTAATACTTTTTTTTCAGTGTAATTCAAATTCTTTTTCTTTTCAGGTAAATTGATATTTTTTTCAGGTAAATCAAGAACTTTTCAATTCACGTTAATTTAGTTTTTGTTAACTAATTTTTCTTTTTCTTTTTTTCAGGTAAAAAAAAAACTTTTGAATTGGATGGAAACTTTCTTAATTAAGGACCTTTTTTTCATTTCTCGTTTTCTAAGGGAAATTATTCTACCAACCGAACCGAAATATGCACTACGTGAATTGAACCGAATAAAAAAAAACTTTAACAACAAATCGGATTTGCACTTTTACAATTTTATAAATTTAAATAGGAACTAATTGAACATTTTCATTTCTCTTTTTTTTTAAGATTACTTTAGATTATTAAATACAAAAAAAAAACGCTCCAGCACTGCTGAACCTCTTCCACTGCCGACGGGCTCATATCATGCGCACCAAATGTGGAAACTCCTGTGCGCTATTTGCGCACTAAATCGTGCAAGATTGTGCCCTGATGAAATTTGTGTCGCTTCCGACACCTGACTTAGCAAAAATTGCACACAAATAGGTGGAAATCCGAGCAATGATGGACGGTAGTCACTTCCAACACGTTCTGGCACACAAATTGCGCAGCAAAATGTGCAACGTCGTGCACTGGTGGATGTTGGGTGCGATTAAGGTTGAGGTGCACTTTTGTTGCAGGTCACAAAATTGCTGGGCCACTTGGTGTGCCGATGGACAGGCCAATCGATGGCCAATTGACGGCGGCAACGTGGCTCTTTCTATGTCTGTTTTTAGTTTTTTTTTTCGTTTTAAGTTTTGTAATCTCCTTATTCCCTTCTGTTTTCTGTTTTCAGTTTTATCTTTTGTTTTTTTTTTTATTCAGTATAAGTTGATTTCTTTAATGTTTTACAAAGTTTTTAAGTTTTTCGATGTTTCTTTTTTGTAATTTATCAAAAGACGGTGGGAGATTGCCGAAGCGTTCTCCACGATGCTCAGAAGGTAAAAAGAATGACCAAAATGGCGGTTTGGACTAATTCCTTTGATCTAGTTCGCTCAACGAAATAAAATATCTTTCGTTTAGTGGACGAAAGTCTAAAAAAAAAGTGCTGCCTAATAATATTTTATTATGCGTTCGGAAATCAGTAAATATAGTTAAAGGCTCGCTTAGACCAATGCCAAGCATTTAGGCGACCGCTACAGATTTTGAGTATGTGAGGATCTTGAGAACACCATAATTTTTGATTTTTCAGTGTTAATGGTTTGTCCCCATCTCTTACAGTAACTTAATAACCGATTGATCATTAACTGGTTTTCTGGTGATGCAGAGAGAATAACAATATCATCAGCATATAACAAATCATTTCCACTCAAATTCTATTCTTCTATTATAACATTAATTGTTATGTATTTAATAATGTACTACATACTTACTTTTATGCATATTCTATCTCTCTCTTGCTGTCACTAAAAATGATCATCACTTTCTTAGCAGTCGACAAGTTTTTTTCGTTTTCCCACGACTACTCGATACATTTCAATGGCGACGAGGAAAGAAAAAACAAAATTAAGTTTTTTTTTTGTATTGCAAAATAAATTTTTAATTCCTAGAACCAAAGTGCTTCAACTTTTTGCGATAAAATTCAATAATTTTAACAAAGTGATGGCGAATGAATCCATTGTGCATCATCATATGTCCAGTGCAACGCAATTGCTAGAATTTAACAAAGGAAAGGAAAGCTGGTCGCTGTTACAAGAAAGACTCGAGATTCACTTAGAGGAACTGGATTGCGAAGAGGAAAAGCAGAAAAATTCAAATTTATTATTATTCAAAAAGGCGTTAATAGTTGAGTCAAAGCTGTTAGCAAAAAACTCGGATAAAGGCTCAGCATCAGGTGATGTTCAGGTAGTAAAAAGAAACAAAAAACGTGACAACCATTCCAAAACCAAGAACAATAAAATAAAGACACCTTGTGCCCATTGCGGTTGGGAAAATGAATCAAGTAGCTGCAAGTTTAAGAAAGCCACATATCACTCATGCAAAAGAGTGGGACATTGAGCATCAATTTGTAAAGAAAAGAAAGTTAATTTTGTAGATAATTCAATTAAAAATTTTGATAATAATTTAAACACCAATAATTCAACTTTTTATTTGCACTTAAGAGTTAGCTGAAACGGAGATCGCAACTTGTACGGTTAACAAAGAGCAAGTTTATATGCTGCCTGTTGTGATTGATGGAATAAAACAGGACGTAACGTGTGACACCCGTACTCCATTTCCGTTTATGTCAATTGGATTTTTCCATAAATTGTATCAAAGGTCAGAGCTGAGAAATTGTGTAAATTCATACACTGGTTACCAGTGGCGAGGGGTGACTTTTTTCTAAAGGTAAGCCGGAGAAAAATGAGCGACTAGAAAAAAATATCAGAAATGTACTTACTTTTTTTCGGGCAAAGTATTTTCTTAAGTAATATTCTTCTTACAAGTAAGAGAAAAAAAAAACAAAATAAAGTGCATTTTTGGTAATAACGCCTTACATGTTTGAACATTCAAGCTAATTTTGTTATACCTCAAGCCATTTCATATTTAAGTTTCAATAATCTTAACGCATAACAAAAGCGGCCTCGAAAGAAACCTTTTTGGCAGATGCAAATGCAATGAATAAATTAAAATGAATAAAAAAAGAAAAAAAAAAGGAACTTCAAAACTTTTTTTCACTCAGAAATTAAAATAACTAAAATAAAAGATATAATAAATATAATAAAAATATAATTTTCAGCATATACATACATATATATCATTTACAATTAAAAAAATAAAAGCATTAAAATTAAAAATGTGAAAAGCTGTTTTATTTAAATTCTAAAGCTAATCTACGATCTTTTTTGTTAAATTCTACAAGGACTTTTTCTTAAAAGTCGGGCTTACTTTTAATTTTAAGGAGAAGCTGCTTTTCTACTGAAATTAATGCTAGGTTGGAAAGTCTACTTTGTCCTTGGGCGTTTCTTAAATAAGTATGTATTCTCTTGAGAGCTGAAAAAGATCTCTCCACTGAAGCAACACTTATCGGAAGTGTTAAAAACAATCTACTTAAATTAAAAATTTGTATAAATGTGTCACGTAACATATCATTCTTTAAATGTTTATGGAGTGCTACAACTTTAAGGTGACGAAGGGATTGAGTTGTATACAAAACTTTAAGTTCATTTTTTAAAGCCGCAAAATCGAATATTCCAGGAAAAATATTTATTAAAGAAGATATTTTTTCATCCGGCATTGTTGTTGCAAAAGAATCATATTTCGATTTATTAAGTAAATCTAAGAATACTAAATTAGTAAAAGATTTATATCTTATATTAAGTTGACCTATAATATTATCTTTAATTTCTATAAAAAGGCCTTTTTATAGCGCGTTTTTGAATCTATTTCAAGTAATCTTCTTTTTCGTGGCGGTTCTGCGCAATCGTTTAGACTTTCGAAAATTGATTCAAATTTCTCTAAGAAATCAGAGCCAAGCCAAGACTCAAAACATTCTATTTGTCTTTTTGCGATTTCAACATCCGTTTGTTTATTTTGAATCAAATTGAAAAGTACATCAGTTTTCGCAAAAAATTTCGAAGAGAATTGTGAGAAAAAGCAAAAATCTTTGCTTTCTAATTTAATAGATAAGCTTTCGGCTTTATCTAAAATTTGGTTGAAGGTTTCAATAATATCTAATCTGCAATTAAAAATGACGTTTATAATTCACGAATGGTAGTGCCAGCGAGTCTCCGATACACCTGGCATTCGTCGGTTGGCTATTTGTTTTAAAAGATTTGAACATTTAGTTGATTTATTAAAAAAACGGACTATAGTGTTTATACTGCAAAAAAAAAATTTTAATTCGGAAATGTTTTCAAGTGAGCGTGATAAAACTAGATTTAACACATGTGCATAGCATGGAATGAAGTTTGCCATTGGACATATATCAAGAACTTTTCTTTTTACACCTCCTACTTCCCGTGACATAACTGCGGCACCATCGTAAGATTGACCAATTAACTTTTCCTTGCAAGAGAACGAATCGAGTATTTTAAATATATGTTTTGAAAACTCATCTGTGTTTCGACACTCGCTCACGTTAAAAAAACCTACGAAACGTTCCTCTATTCCATCTTCAGACAAGTACCGTAATATTGCACTAAGTTGTTCCCTATGGCTTACGTCTGGTGTTTCATCTATCATAATGGATACAAATCTTGCTTTACTTATTTCCATTTTAACTTCAGATTTAATCACTGCAGCGATACTATGAATGAAATCATTTTGTATATCACTTGAGAGCCCCGAAAAAAGTGGATTCTGTGCACTGGAGTTTTGTTCTAAATGAGTTTCCATTAAAGAGTCATACTTTGAGAGATACAATAAAGTCTCAATATAATTTCCACGATTATTGGAATCCGGCCTTTCATCGTGACCTCGGAATGCCTTGTTCTTGTTTACCTAACAAAACTACTGTATCTATAAAACGCTCCATTAATTTTTTCTTCCGTTCAACTTTCTTGTTATGAGCTACAAAGGAATTACCTAAAGAAATTTCAATTCGGTTATGAACAAAATCATGCAGTGATAAACAACTGCGAATATGTTTTTCCGTCTCTATGTGCTTGTTTGCCGAATTGAAAACATTATTAATATCCGCGTAACCTGTGCGGCTCCAAACACTGGGGAAGCTGGAAAACAAAAGACAAGGAAAACAAAACATTTTGTTTAATTTGCAGCTTCCAGTCAACCATGAATATTTTTGATACAATGAAAGATTGAAATGGGAAACGAAATCGTCTTTCCTTTTGTATTCTATTTTCAAAGGAGGGGTAGAGCGTCCTACTTCTATCACTTTTTTTTTCTTTAAGAAATTAAGTTTTTCAAAGTTATTATTTTCATTTAACAGAAAATCTGTCAAACAGGAATCTAATCTTATAAGAGCCATTGTGACTTTTGGGTAACTAAAATTTAAACAACCACTTTTCACAAATCACTTTCAATTAAAACTTTAATTAACTTTGTATCTTCTGTTAATAATAATTTCGTTAACACTTTTATTTATGCACCTTGCACTGCAATCTGCTTGTAAACTGTATTTTAAAACAAAATCTCAGTTGCCTAGTTCATTTTGGCCACTTGTACCACTTTACTTAAATTACAGTAACTTTCTGACACAAATTTATTCCACTACTCAATTTTCTTTAAGTGGCAACCCCTACTTCTTAAACTTCATCCGCCGAGAATGAAGGAAAATGTCCAATAAGTCCATAAGAGACGGGTTACGTTTGCCTTTTTTCCTATACAAAATGGTTGAATTTTTGTTTACTCTATGAAAATGAATAACAAGTGTAGTGCGCTAACGTTGTTGCTTAAGCTAGGCATACACGATGAACATGCTCAGCGAACATGTTCGTTTGCGTTAGCCAACACACGACGAACATTCATTTCGGGACGATTGTTCAAGAAAGAAGGATGTCGGAAAAACAAGCGCAAGTAGTTGCCCTTTGGCAATTTACTTATGTGAAAAAAATACAAATAAATAAATAAAATTAGTTTAAAGCCAATGTCTAAAATTTTTGGAAAGTTATTTGAGCCGAAAATCAATTTTTACTAACTTTTATTAATTTTTTGTTTTAGGTTTTCATTTTTTGTAAAAAAAACTGTCCATTCGATTTTTCTCAAAATTTTACTGAATATTGAAAACAATATTTCTTATAAGATAAAATTAGTTGGAGGCCATAATCTCAAATTTTCGAAAAGATATTTAAGTCGAAATTCAATTTTTACCAACTTTTAGTAATGTTTTTTTTAGGTTTTTATTTTTTATAAAAAAACTGTCAATTTGATTTTTCTCAAAATTTTACCAGATGTTGAAAACGTTATTCTTCGTTGCACAAAATTGTTTTGGAGATAAAATCATTTTTTATTCATACAATTTTCGAGGTGATAAATATTTTTTTTCAGTTTTTTTGATTTATAAAAAAAATCGTTAATTGGATTTTTTTTACAAAAATATACTTGTTTGGTAGGTATTACGTTACAATATATAATATAAAATTTAATTCAAGTCTCTAGCGTTATTGGTTCATGAGATATTTAGGGTTAACAAAAATATTCACCTTTTTTTAAAAACTGCTATGGTAAAAAAAACCACCCACGCAATTTTCTTGAGAGCCCTTTCTGCATCTTTCTGCATTGTTATCTCTATAACAAAATTTATTTTAAGTCGATATCTCTTCTGGTTCTTGAGCTGTGGACGACGAAAAAAACGTCGCGAACGTACGGACGTACGAACGTACTTACACACGCACGCACAGACATCTTTCTAAAAATCTTTTATTACAACTCGAGGGGCCTTGAAACGTCGAGAAATGTCAAAATTTTCAATTTGACAAATCGGACCGATTACAATAACTTCCTATGGGAAGTTAAAAAGCGTGTGTAGGAAAGACTGGCTTCCGAAACCTTATATTCGTTCTCATGTTAATTTATTGAGATAACATCACACGAAGATTTAAAAAAATCTATAAAAGTATGACTTACAGTTGCCATCTTCCGCAATGCTCACTCGACGACATTCATATGAGAAATTAGAATTTGTTCGCGAACATCGCCATACACGACGAACATGACAGCTAACGAACATGAAAAAATCAAAAATTTTCGCAAACGGCGAGCGGTTCGCATACAAGCCCAAACACGAGAAAACAAACAGCGATCACGAGCAGGTTCGCCGAACATGCTCATCGTGTATGTCTAGCTTTAGGCTCAACCTGACATGCACAATGTGTATTTCTCCATTTCCAACACACTTGTCTGGTTTTGCACAAGCAGGTGAACTTTCGGATACATACAGATTCATCCATGAAAGTCGGTGGACATCGGGTTATTTCTATGCTTAAGAAAGCGTTGGTTGAATAAAGAAGCACATGCTTTGCGAGAAGTAGAAGCGAAACGGGAGAGAAAACAAATTTGTTCTATTGAGAACCTTTAAAGAAGAAAATACATGTTGATTGAATTATTGTAAAGTAATGTCGATGTCGCTAGCGTTGCTGTTGTATGATTTGATTAAATACAAGTTGCATTAAGTTTGTTTGTTGATATTGAGATTTACAAAAGGTAAGTCGATGGGAATAGACTTATATGGTGCCATCGCCACTGCTGGTTACGGTGGTAGTTCAATCGAAGATTGAGGTGAGTTTGATGCAATTATTAATTAATATGGGTCATAAAAGGTTAGTTACATTGACCTACCTACTGCAAACGTGTAAGCAAATTGATGTCATTAATGATTCTTTGTCCATCATTATTGATGAGTTAAAAAAAATTGTGGTGAAATTTTTGATGGAAAATTGGGTAAATATAAATTCGGTATGGTTACACTAGATTGCGTTTATGATGCAAAAAAAGTTTTTAATAAACCAAGACCTATTCCGTTGGTTTGGAAAAAAACAATTGAAGACCAATTACTAAATTTACTTAAAGAAGGCGTGCTTGAACCAATCGACCATTCGGAATGAGGTACTCCGTTAGAACCCATAATTAAGCCAAATGTGCGGAGATTACAAAACCACAATTAACAAGTTTTTAATAGATTTTAAATAACCGTTGCCTCGGATCGAAGAAATTTTTCTTCGCTACAAGAGGGTCACTTATTCACAAAAGTAGATTTATCAAATGCATTATAATCAACTTGTCTTAGATGAGGATTCCATTTGGAGTCAAGCCGGGTAAAATAGAAAGGGAAGCCTTAGCAATAATATTCAGTGTTACTAAATTGATCCAGTATTTACTGGGCATTCATTTTGAACTGCATACTGATCACAAGCCTCTTTTAGCGATTTTCGGTGAAAATAAAGGCTTACCGGTACGGTAATGGCGGCAGGGAAAATGCAACGCTCGGCTTTTATTCTATCTGGGTTCGTATAAACAGCCTTAAATATGTGAAGGGAACGAATAATTTAGCCCATAATTTATCGCGAATGCCCCAAAACGAACATTATAATTCTTATGTATGTTGAAAGTAACTACATATATCAATTACATAGCGTTTGATAATAAGTTACAGTTCAGATTCAAATCTATAGCGACTGAAACTGGAAAAGACCCCATTTTATCAAAATTATTCGATTCCATTAGTTTGGGTACTATCAATAATTTGAAAGAATCTCATTTTGAGGCATTTCAAAATAAACAAAATAAATTGTCCGTAGAGACTTGTTATACTTTTTATTATTCGCGAGGGGGTATTATATTAACTAATATTATTACTTATAAAAAAAAACAAATTATAATAAAACCGAGCGGCGCGCAGTGGGACGACTCTTAGCAATAAATAAAAAAATCAAATGTTATAGCGGTACTTTTGAGTGATTGCAAAGTCATCACAAATATTTATAGGTTCTAACTGCATCAAAATTTTTTGCATTGACTAATTAGTGCAAAAGTTATACGGCGACAAAGAAGGTCAAATTTTATTTTTTTTTTGGTGAAAAAATCAAGTGGTTTAAAATTCAATTTTCATTTGCTCCTAAAATTTTTTGTGCGCTAAGAAATTAATTCAATTATGGATAGTAACACTGTTCAAGGTATTTTAATTAATATTAAACAATAGGAACATCTTTTATTTTTGTTGTGTTTTTTTTATTCGTGATTTTCCAAGTGGGGGTGGAAGTTAAAAAAAAAATTAAAAAATTACTTTGAGTAAGCTTTTCTTTTTTAGGCCTAAAAGGCCCTCTGAGGTTTTTATGGTTTTATACTCAGTAAAGTGTCCTTAAAGTGAATCAAGAAAAAAATCTTGCTACAATTTTGCTCCAAGTACTTAAAATCACGTATTTTAGGTTCAACTCCCTGTATCAAAAATGCCGACATTTTTGAAACGTGGCTGGATAGTGATAGAACCAGGAAATTTGAGAATGTTTGTCAACAAATTCAGAAACTTCTTTACTTAAAAGAGCCAATGGAAGGGTTGGACAAGCAAATTAAGGAAGTTGCTAAATTTTATTGCCTCAAGGTAAAGCAGAAGTGGGAGCAGTCTTGTAGAAGACTTAGTCGGTTCATGAGCGCTAATGAAACATGGCTTAATTCCAATCTGAGTTTACCTAAAGCTTTACTTGATTGCGTAAGTGAAAAAATCCTATTTTAACCAATAATTTTTATAACACTTTACCTTCATATCCCAAAAAATTTTTAGTGTAATCTAAACATGCCAAGTACGAGCAAGGGAAGGCCAAGAGAAAGTTTTGAAGATTGTACTGATCGCACTAAAAAACGTCGTGTTCAAGAACTTGTGTCGCAAACCTCTCCAGAGGAGTTGGAGTATGCGGCAAAGTTGACTAGTCGTGCTTCAAGTTCTCCTCGCAAGAATAATAAGACCCTAACTCTTCAACAAATCTTGGCCTTACACTTAGACTTGTGTTTATCTAAAAAAAAATATTCTTTACTTCGTTCCGTTGTAAACAGTTTATATAAAGATTGTTTTATAAGCTATTATAAGTTGCAAACATATAAGTCAGAAATATTACCAGAAGTTACTATTGTTTGTGAATCCACCGCGGACGTAAATTTGCAATCTTTATTAAAATTGACTTAATTAATCATTTGCTGATTTCATCTGATCCCCAGCTTTCGAATTTGCGGTCAAGATATTGCAATATGTCAAAATATGATCGAGATATATTCCCATATTTATTAACAGATGAAACAAATATTAGTTTTCCCGTTGAATCTAATCCGGAAGACTTAAATTATACATCCGAAACCGACACCGAATAATAAGTTTTTTTTCCCTATGTTGCTGGTTTTTTTTTTCGTTTTCAAATAAAATTGTTATTTATTGTTCTATTTGTCATACATAGAAATCATACAAGAAATTTAATTATTTGTTATTAAAGGAAGAGATAAAATTAATAATAAAATGAAAATCTTAAAAAAAAGTTCGCTGCTCAACTCTTTTGATAAAATTAACTTTAATTTCCTTGCTAAAACTTTTCCATTTATCTGGTTTTCATGTTTAATTCATAGATTTAGGTTTAAAAAGACGTCCCAATGCAACTTTCCCTGATTTAAATAACTTAAACAAAAGATATGAATTTTGCCGATTTCCCCATACATTCGTCCCACTGTGCGGCGGCGGCTTCGTAGCGAAGAACGACGACGCACGCAACGAAACCATCAACTCACACTCAACCGGGTACGAACGCGACACAAAGGAAAGAACGAAAAAAGTGCAACAATACAGCTTGTTGACGAAGCTGTAACCGCGGCTGCTCAGCTGGGCTGGGTTCTGTTTGGAAGAATTTTGTTTGAATTGTAACAATGTTGATCAATTTATAAAATCAATCCAATTGCTACAATTTGGAAATATTTTATTGCAAATACCTACAGTGGGGTACGTTACAATGAAAATGGGCACCAGGATTTTTTTTTTAAAACCGCAGAAGAAAATTCAAAAAACTCTGTCATGAATGAAGCGATTAAAAAATAACAAACGTTTGGTTTTTGAATTTAAAATGTATTCTTTATGAAACCGTGGGATTGAAGATCCCTGGAGTAAAACCCAAAATGTTTTCGAAATATAAGTTAAAATTACAAAGAATTGAAATAATAAAGAAAAGCAAATAGCAATAATCTACTTATCGATTTCTCTTCCTCCTTCTCGGCTTTTCTTTTTCTTTTAAAAATTCCTCGAACACTTTTTCTATTTTTGTTTTACTGCTTAATCTCTTCGCTTGTTGGGCTCTTTCAAGAGTTCCTTCCAAGCTATTCCCATCTATATCCTTCCTCCCTCGTCCATTCCAGTCACACACACATTCCTCAGTGATTGTCGGTCACGGCATCACGGCTTCCTGAAAGCTTTACGCTCATCAGGAAAGCCGCCGTTATTGACTCTCAGCGAAACTTTACTTTCACACACACAAACACGGTTTCGACAAGTTGTTGGATGAGTTTCCAAAACTTGCCGAAACGTAATGGAAGACTTAAGACCCCTTCTCAACTATTCTTATTTTTCGAGGAAGATTAAAGAAAAACAAAAATCGAGAAGAAGTCTCAACTAGGCATTTTCCTATTACTACTAATTTTACGCGCAAGGTTCGAGGTGTGAATTTGTACAAACGATTTTCTCTTGGTTAAGCGATTTTAAAACGCGGCGTTAAAAACCCATTTTTTACATAAACGATTAAGTGTTATTTCATTAAATCTACGTTAAAATTACAACAATTACGATACAAAATATGCTGTTGTTAATGTTGTTCAAGTAAGGGTCCGCCTGACCTCATACTTCTTCGGCTCATCCGCCGGCATTTTCGACCTTGTCGAAAGAACTCGTTCTCGTTCTCGATCACCTGCTTTCGTTGCTTTTGCAAAATAAAGGCTAGGTACACCTGTGCTTGATGGGACCATGGTTGCCCTCAACTTTGCCGATATTTTGCAGCCACAACTAGGAAAAGAAAACAGCCAAAGGCTGGTTTTTGTTGCGGTAAAATTTACCGTAACAGACTGGCTGTGTTTTATGGCGTATAGAATCATAATTCCCTCGAAAATGCATAATAAGGTATTAACTGAACTAAAGGGTGTCCCAAAATTAACGCAAGATTTGAATTTGCCGCCATTTGTGCAGTGAAGTGTTGGCAACCCTGAAAAAAAAAGCAATTTGACAGCTAACAGTATAGGGTTATTAAAAATGGAGCGTTACACGATAGAACAACGTGTCTTCATTATTAAAGAATATTTCAAAAATAGTGAAAGCTTGGCGGCTGCAGTTCGAAAATTTCATACAAAATATGGTCGGAATAGTGTTTTAACTTCGTCAACTGTGAAGAGATTAATTGAAAAATTCATTTGGGGTTCGGAGAACCCACATGTGATTGTCGAAAAACAAATGCATCCACAACGCGTGACTGTATGGTGTGGATTTTGGGCTGGAGGCATAATTGGGCCGTATTTTTTTGAAAATGATGCTGGTCAAGCAGTGACTGTTACTGGTGCTCGATATCGCGACATGATTACACAGTTCTTTCTGCCAAAATTGGATGATATTGATGTGTCCAATATGTGGTTTCAACAAGACGGTGCCACATGTCATACAGCCCATGAAACAATTCAATTACTGCATGAGACATTTCCAGGTCGTGTACTCTCACGTTTCGGTGATCAAAATTGGCCTCCTAGATCGTGTGATTTAACACCATTAGACTTCTTTTTATGGGGTTATTTGAAATCACAAGTCTATGTCAACAAGCCCACAACCACCCGTGCATTAAAGGAGGAGATTCAACGCTGCATCAACGAAATTCAGCCACATTTATGCAGAATGGTCATGGAAAATTTCAACAAAAGAGTGCGCATGTGCATGCAAAGCCGTGGAGGCCATATGTCCGATGTGTTATTTCATACATAACCCTATCCTATGTACTTAACGAGTCAATAAAAAAATATAACTATCAAAAGACTTAAAACGGCGTTTTCTATTTAATTCAAATCTTGCGTTAATTTTGGGACACCCTTTACATAGATCTCATTTGGGTATTTTCAAAACAAAATATTTAGCTAGGTCTTACGTTTGGTGGCCTAAATTAGATAAGGAGATTGAAGAAGTGGTTAAAAAGTGTCATGCATGTCAATTGACCCAATCTAGCCCAGAGAAAAGTTATTTGTTTCCATGGATACCAAATGATTCACCTTGAAAGCGAACACACCTTGATTTCGCTGGTCCTAAAGCAGGTTTTTGACTTTTAGTTTTTATCGATTCATTTTCGAAATGGGTCGAGGTTTTTAAAACCAAAAGTGCAAATTCTAAATTTGTAATCAGTAAGTTAAAAGAAATTTTCTTTAGGTTTGGATTAGTGGATGTCATCGTTACAGATAACGGTGCACAATTCACTTCGGATGAATTTAAAAGTTTTTGGAATGGTAACATGATAAAACATGTTCTTACGGCACCTGGACATCCCGCTACAAATAGACATACCCAAATATTTGTAAGTTTATTCAAAAAAATCTATATACGCAAGGTTGAAAGATAATAGTTCCAACGAATTCGATAATTTTATCAATCGATTTCCGTAATTCTGAGCATAGTACTACTAATGAAACAACTGCGAAGCTGTTACTAGGACGCTTTAGTTTGTTAAGGCCTCCGGTAACCAATTATACCATACAAGATAAACTATATAAGTGTACAGATAATCATAAAGGCAAACGCATTGTTGAATTCAAAGTTAATCAAAACGTTTATATTCGCGACTATACTGATCCTAACAAATCTAGTTGGACAAAAGCTCAAAAAACAGGCTTAGAAACTAATTGCACTACAATTTCTGTGAATGAGGTCTTATTGGAAATTTTGCGTAGAACTCGATGGAGAAAAGTCTACCACTCTACGATGACGTGTTCATCCAATATGGTGGATTTCTCAAAATGGCTGTTCATTATTTGGCGTTATGGTGTATAAATGTTTATATGATCATTTTATAGGTTTTTAGGACGGGGAATTCAAAATTATAATCAAAAATTGTATTTGATGACTATTTAATAAAAAAAATCTGGATTAATACAATAAAATGCGGTAATTGTTTTATGTAACTATACGCATCACAGTTGAAGTATACAGGACACCTCGACTTTGGTTGATTTATTTGGATATGGTTAATATCCTGAAACAATTCTTAAAAGCTGAAAGAACAGGGAATTGGAACTTACATCTTGCAATGTCAAAGGAGATGCTAACGTTTTTTGCAGCATGCGGCCACAATTCATATGCCAGTTCTGCTCGACTGTATTATAAGAGAATGGTTGAGCTTGAGTTTGAAGCCCCTGAAGTACATACGGTATTTACAAATGGTCTCCATGTTGTCCGAAGAAGCGATAGGTTTTGGAGTGGCCTTTCCATGAATTTGATTATTGAACAAGTTCTAATGAAAAATATAATAGGATTTGGCGGAATGACTCATGGAAAAGGCATGACAGAACAGCAGCAGCTTGTCTGGGTTATGTGGCGTCCTATTTGCGCCCATTTGAATGAGTGTATGCAGGAATTTGATTCAGTGAAACATGCAGCAAGTGAACAACATATAACTTTGACCAGTTCAAGAATCGCACGCTATAAAGAGGACATACAGAAAGTCCTGCCGTATGTTGAACTGCTCAATAGTTTTGAACAAGACAAAAATTTGCGTAACATTTCCAAGGGAGTTACTTATGGCAGTGATGCTAATCCTAAACTTGCCGAAGAAATTGGAAAAAGAATTCTTAGTGAGATGACGAACAAAATAGTTTTTGAGTTCTCTTTAAAAAAAATGCAAACAGGTGAAGCCAATGAAATCAGGTCAATCTGTTAAATTGAAAGATGAAACCTTAATTATTGAACCTGAACTATTGTTTCAGCGCCTGTTGCTTTGTGCCCAGGACTTAGGTTTTTTTATTATGAGCTTTGCTCATACCCAGCAAGCTTATTTGATAAACATGGGCTTATAAGAGAATCTGGAAAGTCGCAGCTTGCTAATTATATCAAAGAGCAAGTACCAGGCGTTTCAAACATGCCCAGAAATATGCATTTGGTCATTGATGGTGACCCAACTTAAAAGAAATCGAGGCTTTGTAGGACCCAAAGTAAATTTTACAACTTCTACCTCTATTGCCATCCAGAAAGATTTGTTTTTAAGTAATAATGAAAATAAAGAAGCGTTCATTGCTATTTTATCTGAAAAGTTAAAACGAGTGGGTTGTAGAATTAAACAAGCTGATATTGATGTCGACGTGGTTATCGTTATGGAGGCTATAGAATCTTCCAAAAATCATTCTACAGACATAGTTGGAGAGAACACAGATCTTCTCGTTCTACTTCTTCATCACTTTGAATAAACCTTTTGTGATACTTTCCTTTGCCCAGAACCAAAGAAATATTCGAAAAGTATATATGGCTCAAAATCACCAAGGTGCAGAATTGGCTTCGCTAGCAATTTAATGTCTTAAATCTTGACTTAATTAAGAAAAAAAAATTAAGAAAATACTAAAACTAACCTGTTTTGTGTGTCTATCAAACAATATAATTTATTAATAAACTAAATTTTAAATGAAATCAATATACACGCATAGAAAATCATTTCGGGAACGCGTCCTAATCTATAATCTTCAACAACAAGTTCAAAATATAATTGAAAAATGTAAGGTATTCAACCCCGGTCATCACTTAATACACCGTATTTTTTATACAAAATCTAGTTTTAGAAAGGATACTAATAGATTCTTTATTTTTAACTGTTAAAAATGCAAAAACAGTTTGTCCGATACCGCACAAGTCATTTCAGTGAACATATCGATAATCGATCAAAAATAATTTTAAGTGAACGCAGCCATTCGGTGTGACACGTCAGTCGAGGTAAAGAACAATAGCAGCGCCGGCTGCCAGAGTATTTATCGTAAAATAAATTTTATCTAAATGGTAAGTACCTTTTTATTCATTATTCGTAGAGCTTACATCAATAGCTCGTCAATCCGTGAACGCATTTATTACATTTAATTATTGATAAAATTCTTTTCTACGACACGAAATTTTAAAGTTACCTCAAATATTTTCCTATTGACAAAGTCAGATCGCATTTAAGATGACCGCCGCCGTATAATTAAAGCGCGCGCTTATTTGAAATCGTCATTTCGGGAACGTTCCCGGACATGATTTTTACGTATTTTGCTTGTAGAAGATTTTGTATGTATTGTTTTCATTATTGCTTATTTAATACACATACATAATATACCCATGTTATTAAACAAAGCTTAAATTATGTACTTTGTTTTGCTTTTGTTGCTTTTATCAAACTTAGAAAAACGTTCCCGAATTGATGGTTTTCTGTATGGTATTTAGTACTAAAAAATATTACTAAAAAAGTATACAATTCTGTGCGCTGCCCCGTCAAAGTTTATTTATATACAATTTTTGCAACAGTATAAACTAAAATTCATCATCATAGCTTGCAATTTTTTTTGTCATAAAAAAATTTTGAAATTTGCAACCTTGGTGATTTTGAGCCATATGTGTATGATATTCAAATAATTGAAAAAGCTTTAGGTGATGACGTCTGTTCTCACATTTTATTCGCTCATGCCGTATTAGGATGCGATACCACCTCAAACTGTTTGGATTGGGAAAAAGTGACTCCATAAAATTGTTAAAAAAAAATCAAGCAGTTTCAAAGACAGTGCTGCTGTATTCCAAGCATCACACAAATCTAAAGAAGAAATCGAAATTGCTGGACTTAATGCCATTATATGGTTGTATGGAGGAAAAACAGGAGACAGCACACTTCATGATATGAGGCTTCGAACTTTC
This sequence comes from Eupeodes latifasciatus, assembly GCA_920104205.1. Lineage (NCBI taxonomy): Eukaryota > Metazoa > Arthropoda > Insecta > Diptera > Syrphidae > Eupeodes > Eupeodes latifasciatus. The sequence continues at coordinate 40,292 of CAKKTC010000201.1, forward strand.
ACTACAAAGCAACAAAATCAACAATACATGTGAAACCAGATGTCTGGCCTCCTAGCAGTGTTGCCAGAAAATATTTACTGAAATCGGGAGATATCCACATTAGAAATCGGTGTTAATCGGGGCAATTTGTTTAACCCTACAACTCATGACAAAGATAAACTTTCTGTCAATTGTTATGTACCAACTCATCAAATTCTAATAAACACCACTGTTATGTACCAACTCATCAAATTCTAATAAACTTCACACCTACACTCTATAATTCTATTATTTTTGTCAATTCAACAGATTCTTTTTATGAACTGTTTATATTTGTTTTTTGCATACTGTAATATGAATTTGCAAGACGCCAACTTCTTTGGCGTCCCTACATAGTTTTAAGATTCAGATTGAATTAAGCTGTCTACTCGAGTGGTAATACATTAACTGTTTGTACATTTGCATTTTATTTGTATTGATTGTATTTTTATATTTTTAATAAAGTAACGAATAAAGTAATCATAATAAAATTTTTTCTGAATGTTCTTTTTTTAGAATGTGTTTTTTATTAACTATGAAAATAAATTCAGATTTCCTATTACAAAAAATAACTTTTTGTTTCATTTGTATCATGACTTATTTTATTTCATTTAAATTAATTATAATAAGTAATATTGCTTGGTTACATTAAAATTAAATATTTTTATTTCGGAGGTACTGAATACGTTATTTAATAAGTAACAATTGATATTTTTTTGTTTTATTATGCTTTTTTATTAAAATTCATATTCTTTGAACACAAAACGTAAAACTTAATAATAAATAATAAATATTTCCCTTGTTATATTAAATTTACAGTCTTTTATGGGGCATTGGCTTTCAAGAAACTTAATTATTTAGTGCTTATAGCACCTAGCTAGCTTAGAAATGAAAAAAGTAATATGTACATAAAGCTAACAAATACTCCAAGGATTCAAGTTTCTTATAAACCAACGGCAACATATGTTAGTATCTTAATTTGTATTATTTTTAAATATATTTATTTTGCTTGAATTTTTTTAACAAATCATCAAACACTTTTAAGTTTAAACAATTGCAATCTTTGAACTTCAGGTAATCCTTAGAAAGTAATATTCCTTGTAAAGTATCAACATCTAGCCTATTTCTTATTTTCGTCTTATTCAAATTTATTTGCGAAAAATTTCTCTCCACGTTAACGGATGAATTCGGCAACGATAAGACCGATGAAATAAATCGAGCCATGAATGGAAAAGCTAAAGTTTGATTGCACTTTTTGATTGAGCACACAATCTTCCAAAATATTTCTGTTTTAGTATTTTCAATTCCCTCAGATAATAAATTTTCAAAATCAAGATTTCGTATTTCCCTATATTCCAAATCAATTCGCTGGATATCTTTGGAAGGAATAATATTATCAAACAAGTTAAAAAGATTACTTAATGAATCAATTTGTTTATTTACGGTCTTTTTAGGTTCCAATAAGGTCAAAGCTTTAAACAATTTATTTTTAAAATCAAATCTTTTGAATATTTGTTCGCATAGTTCGACGTAGAAACTTATACAGTTATTTTTAAATCGTTCGACTTCACAACTTGCAATAAGATTTTTTTCCAATTGTAAATTAACGTCGCTGCCGAGATATAAATTTATCATTACTCATTATATTGTATGGACATTTGAAATTAATATTTTCAATAGCCGTTGCCCTTAGATAAGCCGGCTTAATGAAACAATCTAAACTTGCTAGTACTAAAGTTTTATTTTACTGTATAGCTTGTGAATCTGTGGCTCTTCGCCTTGAAAAAGTCGGTTTAATTTATTAACTTGAGGAAGAGCAAAGCTTAAGAATTTTAGATACAATTCATTTAAAGGTTCTTGTAGATACATTAAAATTACTTTACCACTTTCGAGATTATCTATATTCGCTTCAAAGCCGAATTATATCTTAAGGGGTTCATACAATTCTAATATTCTGGAAATAACACATTGCAATGATAACCAACGAGTCTGCGACGGATGGAGAAGTTTATAAGGCTTGTATTCCAATAATTTTAGAATATCTGGATAATGAGTGTCCCAAAATTAACGCAAGATTTCTTGCGTTAATTTTGGGTGTCCCAAAATTAACGCAAGAAATCTTGCGTTAATTTCAAACAAGTTGATATACATATTTATTTAGAAACGAAATCTCATCAAATGGTAACCTTTTTGGATTGATTAAGTGTTTAAAAAAATACTTGTCTTTATAAAGAGTGTCCCAAAATTAACGCAAGAAATCTTGCGTTAATTTTGGGACACCCTATATTTTGCCACCCTTTTTGGACTATTTTGAATATACATAGTTGTAAATATCCCGACACATTGTTTTAACAATTGGAGGAAGTTTTAAGCAGGCGTAAGATGCACAGAGGGCAAATGAATGGCAGACACATTTAAAAACTACTAGATTTGGGCAGTCACCCTTTAGCAAAGAAGCAACCGAATTTTTACTGCGAGTCGTATTATTTGCTCCATGCGCCGCAAACCCAATTAATTGTTTTTTATAATCAATATTCTTTTCAATAAATTTGGTTATAATTGTCGAATGCAATGTTTTTGCATCCGCAGCAATAACTCTCGAGAGATCAAAACAAAAATCATAAATCTTAAAATTAATACATATTCTTACCACCGTGCTTAAGATTTCTGTTGCTGATAAGTGATAAGTCAGTTGATAATTAATAAATTAATTAAAAAGTACTCAAATTTTTAGTACAATTATAAATTATGTAAATTTCAGAGATGAAAATACATTAAAATACTTTTTTATATAAAACATCGAAAATCGGGGAAAAGTGTCATAATTAGATCAAAAATCGATGTATCGTAAATAGGTCTAAAAATCGGGAGAATTACGATAAATCGGTGTTTCTGGCAACACTGCCTCCTAGAGAGGATGCCAGCAAATTTCATTCTTTCAGAGTATATCATCAGGTGCAGTAAATGTAAATATAAAAATAACCTTGAAATTGAAACTGTGATTCGTATAGTTACATAAAACAATTACCGCATTTTATTGTATTAATCCAGATTTGTTTTATTAAATAGTCATCAAATACAATTTTTGATGATATTTTTGAATTTCCCGTCCTAAAAAACCTATAAAGTGATACCCCACATGATCATATAAGAATTTATACACCACAACCCCAAATAATGGGCAGCCATTTTGAAAAATCCGCCATATTGGATGAACGCGTCATCGTAGAGTGGTAGACTTTTCTCCATCGAGTTCTACGCAAAATTTCCAATAAGACCTCATTCACAGAAATTGTATTGCAATTAGTTCTAGGTTCGAGCACAATTAGACTAGACTATTACTCAAAACAAAAGACCTATTAAACAACATGTTGAATAAATTCTTTACCAGTTTTAAGAATCCGAAGCTTTGATTGACAGCGATAATTCAAACATTAAAGGAAGTGGCCACCGGGACAAGAGGTCATGAAGCTTGAACAACGTGATTTGATCAACAATGCAGCATATAATCCTAGTAGCTAATCAAACGAACTAAGATCTCACAAGGCAGATGAAATAACAGCTGATAACAAATTGCCATCTCCGAAGCAGCTTCGACCTCATACAAAAATTCAGTATTCCAAGTTACATTATTAAAATAATTATTGAAGATTAAATAATGTATTTGCCTATTTTAATAAATTTGGTAGATAGACTAATTTGTGAGAGTTTATAAAAAAGTGCATTTCTCTTGACTAGATCGATGGCTGCTTTGAAGGCGACGAAGAACAAATAAACTTTTTTGTTCCTGGCTTGAAACACTTGAACAATTGATGAAAGTGTAAAAATCTGATCAATCGTAGAAAAGTGTTTTCTACAGCCAGCTTGAAAATCAGATGGGATATTTCTTTGTTCACTCCATTTTTCCAATCCCTCTACAAGGATACCGCAGAATATATGAAATGCCTCTGTAATTTTCAGCAACGTCCAAGGGGCCTTTTATATGTATTGAAATGCTACAAACTTTTTGAACGAAGAAGGGATATCAAAAAAACTTTATTGAACAATATTTTTTAAGTGGTTAATAAACGTAGGAGTCGTATTCTTAAAAAACTCATATGGGATCCCGTCTTCTCCTGGGGCCTTTCCAGTTTTATATTTTAAAATAAGAGTTTGTACTTCCGCAACTGACATATGAGCGTCTAATTCTTCATTATGATTTGAAGGATCTGTTTAGATCGTTGGAAAGAAGTGCTTTGAAGTGAGCAGAAAAATTTTCAGCGGATATTACCTATTTTAAAGTTGATTCTATTTATTTCTCTTGCAATCCTCCAGAAATCCTTTGAGTTTTTAGTATTCCTTAATATAAGTGCCTTTTCAGTATCATATAGTGAGCGGAAGGATAAAACTAATTATCTGTCAAATCAGACATGAGCTAAGTATTACCATTCACGAAATAAGCAGGGACGTCCCTAGACTTTTGGGGGCCCTGAGCCTAATAGGATTTGGGGGCCAAAAAAAGTAGGTATAATATATTTTTTTTTTAAATTCTTAAGGTTAAAAAATCATTTTAAAATTAATTTTACTTTTTAAAAACAGCTAAAAAAAAAAACATAAAACAGATATTTTTTTTGTATAATTTTATAATTTTTTTTAATTCACCTTCAATAGTTGAAATGTGTTCCCAATTTCATCCACTGTAATTGGAGTGTACAATTTTGATATTGTAATAAGATATTCATTTACATCTTTATTGAATTCTTTTAAATACTGTTCGAGGTGCAAGCATTCTACCTCAAGTTCTTCTGCATTGACATCTCTATGGTTTTTTGAAAACTGTTCGCAAGAATTTTGCAACTCCACTGAAGTCAAACATTGCAATCGACAAAAAAGCCAAACAATGCATTAATTTCTTGATAGCAATCGGATCTTATTTTTAGTAATAGTGTCAATAATTGGAAAAAATATTTGATATTTTAGACCTTTCTTTCCCAATTAGCTGGACGGATGGTGCAGGACCATCAAAATATGTGGCCCGCGAACTTCGTACTATTTTTCGTTGCAATAAGTCTTTTTAATTAGCATCCGAATTCTGAATTTTGGCACACGCCTCAAATTTATCAAAATTCTCCCTTATATCATTTATAAAAGAACAAAGCAAATTGGCAGAAACGTCAATCGTTATTGTTTCTTTTTGAAGGCTCTTGCTGGTTTTATGAATTCTTTCTAATATTATGCTCCAAATTTCTGTTAAAATGAGGAACTCCAGTTTTGACATTTACTTAGACAGACTTAGCGCTTCGCTTTTTGTGTCTGGAGCTTGCTCTGGATATCTAGAGATAGATGGCAAGGCTTCAGTAATTTGCTTATAACCATGATGGAGCGCGTTAACTGCATCAGCTCGTGCAGACCATCTTGTTTCAGAAATTCTTTTAAGAACTCTATGTGAACCAAACATACATTCAAAAAAGTTGTTTTTTTTTTTTGAACCACTTGAAAGAAACTTGTTGCCTCCTGCACACAACCAGCCGCTTGAAAGCCTTAAGAGAATGTGCTGCACAAGGTACAAAGGTAGCAAATTCGCACTTCTCCTTTAATTTTGCTTGCAAACCAGAACATTTTCCCGACATATTAGACGCATTATCATAGCTTTGTCCTCTACAATCCTCTATTGAAATATCATGATTTTCCAGAAATGTCAAGATTGTGTCAGCCAAATATTCAGATTTATGCTCTTGAATAGGTATAAATTTTAAGAACCTTTCGATGGGAACACAATTTTTAACATACCGAATTACAAAAGTCAACTGGTCGATATGAGAAAGGTCGGGTGTACTGTCAACACTTGATTCATGTTGCCAGAAGTTTAAGATGTTGAGGAGGAGAATTTCAACGGAACGGAGAGTAAAATGAAACTTTTTTTTCTGTTACTGTCTACTAAACTTATTTCGTTCTCTATATAATTCTTGTATAGATTAATTCATTTTGAGTTGGTGGATTTTTGAGCCAAATAATTGCGGGGCCCTGGCCCACCGGGCCCATGCCTAAAGACGCCACTGGAAATAAGCACTAGTTGAAAAAAAAAACGTTAGATGGTGGACCCTATATATATATATAGTTATAGATATACATATATGTAGGTACAGCTGTGGACAACTAATTAGAAACACAAATTGAATTCACTTTTAAAGCAGTATCTGTATTTATTATTTTTTTTATTTATTTTTTTTATGAAAAAAAAATTTTTTTTTTCATAATTAATTTTTTAAACTTAAAACAATGTTTCCCAAACATAACAACTATTTCATATGTCAGTTTATGCGAAAAACACAGCTTTTATTGGTTGGCAACTAATTAGAAACAAAGAGAAAAATCATATCTTATTATAAAATGTATAACTTTATAATATTATTTACCTTACATTTATCTTTAATACCTTGTTGCGAAGCCTTTTTGCTTCAAAACTTCCCGACATCTTCGTTCCACTGATGAAATAAGCCGCCTGCACCGCTCTACGGGTATAGCCTTCCAAGCAGCTTCGATATTCGTAAAAAGAACATCAATGTTGGTGTTATTTTTTTAGAGCAACAGCTTTTTTAACATCGGCCCAAAGATGCTCTATCGGATTTAGGTCTGCACTTGATGATGCCAACTCCAGAACTGTTATCGATTGGTCACTAAAGAACTGTTTCGTAATTCCAGCAGTGTGCTTGGGGTCGTTGTCTTGCTGAACCTTCCATATCACTGGCATGTTTTCATATCGGCCCAATCCACTAATCGTTCCTTAAGAATGTCAATGTATTTAACAGCTGTCAGCGTTCCATCGATTCGATGGATTGGGCCAACTCCACACCACGAGAAACAACCCCAAACGTTAAGCGAGCCGCCTCCATGCTTAATTACTGGCAAAACATATTTAGGGTGGAACGCTGTTCCTTTTGTCCTTCGGACATATCGTGCACCATCTTGGCCCATCCTATTTATTTTAGTTTCGTCACTCCACACTATGTACTTCCATTCGTTTGTTGTCCAGTTGGCGTGTGATCTTGCGAACTCTATTCGTAGTCTACGTTGCCTTGCGGTTACTAATGATTTCTTTCGAGAAACACGACCATGTAACCCAACTTCCACCAATCTTCTTCTGATTGTGCGTGGGCCTATCGGGACATCGAATGCAACCGAAAGTTCTCGTTGTATCTCTGTGGAGCTTATTTTTGGGTCTTTTTTGGCCAGCCTACTAATTGCTCGATCCATTTGGCAGCTTGTCTTACGGGCCCGTTTTTTACGAGGTACATTTTCAGCAGTCCCGGAGTTTTGAAAATGCTTAATTGCATTGAAAACTTTCTTTACAGAACAGAACATTTGAGATGCAATTGCTCTATAGGACATTTTAAGCTTCCAAAGCTCAAGAATCGCTTTTCTTGTAGGAGTATCACAACTCTTTAATTTTCCCATTGCAATTACCTTCAAAATTTAAAAATTATTCTTTAAAAACGTTTGCAGACAATTCAGAATTTTCTACTTACCAATGCAAAATAAAAAGATTATTTTTATTTCACCCAAATCAAGTCTAATTAAACTGTTTCTAATTAGTTGACCAGTTGAAACGAACACTTTTTACACTCTACCTTGATTTTGTTGTGTACTATGCAAAGACTTATGCACAAATGATGCTTTTTCAAACAATTATCTAATAACGCTTGCATTACATCGTTTAGGATACTGCTATTCTAGTCACACATGACAAAGTGAATGTGGAAATGAAAAGCAAGTAATTAGTTGTCCACAGCTGTATATGTGTATATATACATAGTTTCTTTGTAAAAAAACACAAAAAAAAATAATAAAAAAAAAATAAAAAAAACATGGAATAAGAGAAAAAAAAAGACCAAAATATGAAAAACAAAAAATGTTAGTTAGATTTGCTGCTGTGGTTGTTCTAGTTTTAAGTAGTTTATAGGTAGAATAGGTAGTTTTATATTAAGGACCTTATTTTAAGTAGTTTTAAGTAAAAATAAAAAAGTTTTTTTCAAATTTTCTAATAAATACAAAATAAATAAAATTTAATTGAAGTAAAATAGATCTTAGGGCCGAAAGGCATTAGTATTAAGTATTATAGTTTAACTTAGAGTGTCCGTATGGGACCAGTAAGTTAGTAATAAGTTATGGATAATTAGGCTAGTTTTATGAATTTTTGTCTAGCTTTAAGATAGTCTTAAGAATGAAATTATAAAAATGAATTGGTAAAAAAAAAAAAAATAGTTTCTTTGTAAGTATGGAACGATTTTACATTCTAGTTTGAATGATTGCAAGACTTTATTGGTTCCTTCGAAATCATTTTTATATTTGATGAAAGCTTTGAAGAATATGAAATTTATTTTCTTGTAAGTCGGTAGGTACTTATAAGTACGAACATAGGCAAGTAAACGATACAACACATTTTTTTAGATTTATTAATTATGAAAATGATTTTGTTTATTACATTTTTGTTTAATACCTATTCATATGATAAACACATTTTATCAATTGTTGGCTAAATTTAGAAGGTAGGCAGGTATTTTAAAGTTGAAAGAAAAATAAAAACTAATTTAAAAAGAATAGTTACGTCTAGGTACCTACCTGTAAATACCAACTTGTTAACAAAAAATACATATTTTGGCTTGCGGTAACGCAAGTCCCTTTAAATGAGTAAAATGTAGCATTAGTGTTTTTGAAAAATTTTATAACTAAATAGTAGAATTTATTTGATAGATATGTATATGTACTTAAATTCATTTATTTAAAAAAATTACTAAACAAAAAACGAAACACTGTTCAAGTAAAAGTAGAAGGTAGTAATTATAACCACATGACATATTGTTTCATAGTAAAATAATTATTTCCGTAGAGAAAAGCAACGAAGAAGAACATAATAAGTAAAATGTTCTAGAACTGCAACAATTTTTATTTATTTTTTTAAGATCCAAAATACAATTCAAATCGCTAGGATACATTACTTAAAAAGACCATTTTAAATTTTACTTTCAAAAGAATACATTTTATACCAAAAGTTCTTATTTTCCTGGGTGAATAATTCATGATAAATATGACCTGAGGCAACACTGCTTCGGTGATCAAAACGAGCAAATTTCAAAACCATTCCTCGCAATCACATGGTAGATACCTACAAAATGCAATACAAGTAGAATAATCCAGCCAAACAGGCGCCCTCCAGAGAATTTTCACAGGGTTACAACAGCAATATCCACACAACAAAAGGGGGAACACAAAGAAAAAAATAAACAAATCAAGGAAAAGGAGTGCGGTAACCAAAATATGGCTGAGAGAAGAAGAGATTGCGTTCTTTATTAAAAGCTCAAAGATAATTAAGGTTATTTTGTACAATTTTTGAGAAACGAGCTATGACATTTTATAATAATTTGCAAGCACAGAAGGGGCTCTGCTTAGGTAATTAGTTACATTTTAAAGTATATTTTGAAATATTCTGTCTGAGACTAACATTATAAGTTTAGTAAGTTTTAGTGATAATTAGTAGTTGATGGTGTGAGCAGTACCATGCGTCCTTGAAGAGAAGAGATGTGTAAAATTCTATGTGCCACATTTTAATGAGAAGTAGAAAGGAAGATAAAAGCACTGCACTCATAACAACGGAATCTATCGGACCAGAATTTAAAATTTCACAATCACAAGGTGTTCAACAAGGAGATCCTCTCTCACCATCGTTCTCTTTCGCACCCTTCAAAGAGATATTTAGGCCGCTAGATTGGGAGGAGAAAGGATTAAGGATTAAAAATAAATTTTACCAAATTATGTTTCTCTCTCCGCTGCGGATATCAAGAAATGTCTAAATAGATTTGTTTCTTCCATTTAAATGCCCCTATTTCAGTCGTAAATTATACTAAGCTATTAATGTCCATATGAATTTCAATGTTCACTTAAACTGAGATTTTGCTCATAGTTTCTAGGAACTATCTTACCTAGTAAAAGTACCTGCTATCCATCTATATTATGCAAACAAAACTACAAAAAAATAATCTCATTATTATTCGCATTATTTAATAACATTGTTGTCTTTTGTAAATGATTTGAACAAAGTACACTTAATGTTTCCAATTGGCATTGTCGTCTCATCTCCTCCCCCGAACTCTCGCTTAATTTGTATACATATATTCTTCTCTGTTTTCTTTTCTTTAAATATTTTTTTTTCAATTTCTCACTCATTCCTACCCCCACCACAATACATTCCACATGATAATAATATAAGATCCAAATTCTTTTAGCTTCGCACCTTCAGAGGGCATGCCAAGCGTTCCTCTGTTCATGATCGCCAATGAAGCAAACGAGATTTTTTTTGAATAACCTTCTAATATGTCAACTTAATTATAAAGCAATTTTGTTTGCAATTTTCCAATCAGATACAAGATACTTACCTTACATTCAAGTCTTTTATGCTGTCCGAACCTGGCCATTATACGCAACTCACCACGAAAATCTAAAC
>CAKKTC010000202.1:0-49886 GCA_920104205.1 Eupeodes latifasciatus
GGGGGTATCGAAAGATACCTCAGCTAATAAATCAGGTGATGTGAGTGTGGTTCCGGCAGCGGTACTTCAAATCACCGCAACATCAGGCCATCTGAGCGATCCAACGCACACAGCAACAACAATCAAGCGGAAGCGGGAAGCACCAAATCCAAATTTGGTTCAACGAAAGAGTGCTGCTACGCGTAGCGCGATAAGGAAGAGGATGGAGACGGAGAAGACCAAACTGATGACGTCGGATACCGAGAGTTCAGTGGTTGACGACGAAATTGATTACGTCTCGGAAGAAGGAGAAGGCCAATTTAAGTCTCCGAAAAATAAATTCGAGAGCCAGGCAGAGCCGTCGACAAAAAAGGTGCTGGAGGGGGATATGGACCTCCAAAATGAAGAAGGGCTGATGAGGGCCCTGCAAGTCAAACAGGCCACCATCAGCAAGTTTGAAGAAAGCCTTAAGAAGCTTCAGGAGGAGATCGAGCCGCTACTCACCCAACTGAGGCTGAAACAAGAGGCGCGCCGACAACAAGAGGCAGCGCAACGTCAACTGCAACAAAAACAGCAGCAACAACAACAACCACAGCAGCAACAACCACAAACCAAGCCCGCTACTAAAATCTCAGGAGCGGAGCAAGTTAAAAAAGCACCGCCAGCAAAAGCAGGCCTAAGTGTCGAGGGCCCATCGACCTCAACAAAAGCCAAACAGCAACAACAGCAACAGAAGCAGCAGCAGCAGCAACAGCAACAACAGCAACAGAAGCAGCAGAAACAGCAGCAGCAGAAACAGCAGCAGCAGAAACAGCAGCCGCAGCAACAGCAGCAGAAACAGAAGCAGCAACACCAGCAACAACCACAGCCCAAGAAAGAGAAGGTGCCACCAATCAGGACCTACCGGGTTGACCTGCAGGACTTGAAACAGGTATGTAAGTCGGCCACTAAGGGCAATTTTGTTATAAATATTTTGAATGAAAAAGAAAAGCGGTATTCGGTACAGTGCTTCTCACTGGCCGAATACAAGCTACTGAAAGAAGTGCTTAAGCAGGCCACCGCTGAGTTCTTCAGCTTCACGCCGAAAAGCGAAAAATTTAAGACGGTCCTTCTGAAGGGCATAAGTTCCTGCACGGAACCGGAGGCGCTCTTAGCTGAGCTCCGCCAAAAAGCCATCGACGATCTCGATTTCATCGGGGTCAAGCCTTTCACTACGGTGAAGTCCAGGCGAGGGGGTTACAGGCTGCCAATGTTCCTCGTAACATTATCGCCCCAAAGTAGTTTTGAGAGTCTGAGGGAAATCAAATGCCTCGACTATCAAGCCATACACTGGGAGACATTAAAAAGGCACGACGACATTTTACAATGTACGAAGTGCCAGAGGTTCGGCCATGCCGGAGCCAACTGCAATATGCAGTTGCGCTGCGTCAGGTGCTCTGAAACCCACAACGAGGGAGAATGCAAGCTGGGGAATGAGCGGGTTGAGGATTTGACCCAGCTCAAGTGTGTCCTTTGTGGAAACCAAGGGCACCCGGCTAACTATAGGGGTTGCCCTAAGGTCCAGCAAATGAAACAAAAACAGGCCAGTCAAAAAGCCGAAGGAAGTCGAACAGTTCGACAGGCTCCAACACAAAAATTCGTGGATCCCAAATTCTCTTACGCCCAAATGGTGTCAGGGAATGGGAACACGAGACAGGCTCCACCAACGGTTGCCCCAAAGGCCCCTGTGCCTAAGGCACCAGAGGTGCAGCCTGACATTGTAGCCTTGTTGTTGAGCATTCAAGGTCAACTTACAGGGCTGCAAAGTCAGATAAAGGAGCAAGGCAAAAGGGTAGATCATCTCTACTCTTTGTTGCCTGGCCTGGCGCAATCTAGACCATAATGGGCGCGCTGCCGGAGACGCGCCTAAAAGTCCTAGCTGTGAATGTAAATTCACTGATTAGGATTGAACGAAGAGCCAATATGTTCCAATTGTTGAAAGATTACAGTCCCGATGTGTTTATGGCTAGCGAAACTAAGCTAAACCACAAACATAAACTGACTCATAAAAATTACAATATCGTAAGAAGAGACCGGCCCGACTCCACTCAAGGGGGCGGTGTCGCTCTCTTTATACGAAAAGGCATTAATTATGAAGTCATATACAACAATGAATTGCGAAAGCTCAAGACGCTAGAAGTTTGCGTTGTATGCATCTCTCTCACTCAAGGGAAGCGGATGTATGTATATGATTGCGGCTTATGCGGCTGGAGCTCCGCAGGTTACTTACTTTGCTTCAGAACTCGAGATTCTTTTTAGGGAACTTAAACTGAGCTTGGAAGAAAACTATTTCATCTTGGCCGGTGATTTGAATGCAAAACATGAAGATTGGGGAAATCAATATAGTAATCCCAGAGGTAACCATCTTTTTAATTTGATGAATCTTTACAGCGTTGAATATGGTGTCGACCTGCTGGCTACTGAAAAGCCATCGTATCCAAGAAGCGACTCCTTTCTGGATCTTTTGCTGTACGACACAAGACTGACAGTTGAAGACAAAGTGGGTAATCACCCTCGAAACTGCTTACAGACAATCGAGTACGACAGTGATCACTGCGGACTGGCTGCTGTAATGCAGATTCCGAATGAACGCGTGGAGTTGGAGGAATACGTTGCAACGCATTCTTACAATTACAGTAAGATGCGCTGGCCTCGTTTCACCAACGCCCTAGCGAGAGAACTTCGTTCGAGTGACATAGCCCCACCAAGCAACAGAAACCTAACAAATACAGAAATTGACCAACATTTACAACAGATGGACGAAACAATAAAACGAACGATGGAACGGACAATACCAAAGTACAAAGAACGGGACCAAATGGACGCTTACAGAAACGCGACTATTGACGCATTACGTAAGCACAAGAGTGGCTTACTGACAAGACTCAAAAACTTGTACAGACGACTTACAGACCCACACGACTTGGAGGTTAGGACACTGAAGTCGTCAATAAAAAATGTCAATCTGTTGATTAAGGAGAACTACAGGTTATCAATTAACAAGTACTGGGACCGCAAGATCCGGTCAGTTAATTCCAGTGACCCTAGTATGTTCCCTAAAATCAACAAGATATTCAGGAAAAAGAACGACAATGACCTTCCGTGTCTGAAACTCCAAAGAACTGAAGAGAACAAAGACGTACTCATGACAGCGCAAATAGATCCAGAAGAAGCCATCTTTGACGATGACTTTTATATAATTGAAGATCCGAAGGAAAAAGTGGAGGCGGTGGGAGCTGCTTTCCAGCAAGTGTACAAGGTGAATGTTAGCATTCGCCCCAACCACGACCTGGAAAACAGAGCCCTACTTAATCACTTTTATCTTCGAAATGATATAACACATTGGCGATCTGAGAACCGCGGTTTTATGCGGTTCGATGACGATTCCTTGGCAAATGCCATAATCGCCGAGCAAACGGGACCAAGTCCCTTGTTAGTGACGAAGGTTGAGCTTCAGCTCATCTTCAACTCAATAAAAAACAAAAAGTCAGCAGGTGTCGATGGTATATCCAACGTTGTACTAAGACATTTACCGATGGAGGCAATTGACATTTACACCACACTCTTCAATAATGCACTGAATAATGCATATTATCCAGTGCATTGGAAGACCGCTGTGGTTCATCCTCTCCCGAAAAAGGGAAAGGACAACTCCAACCCGTCAAATCTTCGGTCGATAAGTCTTCTTCCGAGCATCAGCAAAGTTTTCGAAAAAATCATTAATAGGGCTCTGACTAAGTGGGCTGCGGACAACAATATAATTCCGGATAAACAGTTCGGGTTCAAGGCGGGTCATGACACAATTCATGCTGCGTCTAAACTCGTTTCTGATATCCAATGGAATAAAACAAAACAACAATGCACAGGTGCTGTTCTGGTTGATTTGGAAAAGGCCTTTGACACCGTATGGTTAGAGGGTCTTTACCTAAAACTGAGCAGGCTTGGCATAAGCAAGCCATTGTTGTATATACTGTATGATATGCTTAACGGTAGAAAGTTTGTTGTCAAAAGTGGCAATGTAACTTCTACCACAACATTCTTAATTAAAAATGGTCTTCAACAGGGAGCGGTGAATTCGCCGATTCTCTTCAGCATTTACACCAGCGATCTGATAGGTAGTCTTACAAAGGCAATTGCGTACGCCGACGATCTTATTGCGTACAGAACGGCCCGAAAGGTTGAGGTTATTAGAATTCTCTTGCAGCGTGATTTCGACAAGATTCAGCGATATTGCGACGACTGGAAACTGAAAATAAATGTCCATAAGTCGGAGACAATTCTGTTCCGGACTCCGTTGGCTAGGGCCACGAGGGATACGTGCAAGAATTGGCGCAAGATGGTTATCGTTGATCTTCACGGGCAGCCATTAGCGAGCAAAAGTGTAGTGAAGTACCTCGGTATCTGGTTAGATCAGTATTTGTATTTCGACAGACATATAAATGCTGCTCTGACCAGGGCCAGAGGAGCCTTCGCTCTGACGAAACGGCTGTTTTTTAGCAGTCGGCTTGACCCCAGAGTGAAGGTAATTTGCTACATGGCCCTCATACGGCCGATGATCGTTTATGGTTGTCCTGTGTGGTTCAACGTTGCCCCTTCCCAGATGGAGAAGTTTCGGGTGTTCGAGCGGCAGTGTTTACGACGCTGTACCGGCTTATATGGAACAGCCGAATCTTCTTACGTGCATTACTATTCCAACGAGGTCCTATACAACGGGGCTCGAATCAACAGAATTGACAATTTCGTGATAAAACTCGTTCGAGGTCACATTGCAAGAGCTATGTCTTCGACCAACAATTTAATTTTCGGGGCGTTCTATCCGAACGACGAGTATTTTGAAAGTGCACGCTTGAGCGGCTTCATTCCACCAGAGGCATTCCTCTTTTTAGATAGATGCGGTCTGATACAGGATAGATTGGCAGTTCCGTTAATCTACCACGTCAGACGACGAACCGTGGATAGGCAACTCCTGTACAATCGGGACGTCATGGCACAAGGCGGAGCAGAGCTCCTTCGGTTCAGTAGGGCTGTGTCCGAACGGGACCGAACTGATAGGGTGAAGCAGGAGAGCCAGTTTTGGTGGCTTCAATCGGCACTTGATAGTGAGTAGTCGGGATGGGGTTTTAAGCCTTGGCCGGCTTACATACTTATTTTATAGTTTTAGGGTTTAGTTTTAAGTAGAATAGGCATGGTGGCACAAAAAAAACATACAAAAAAAAAATACAAAAAATACAAAAAAGAAAAATACAAAAAAAAAATACAAACAAAAAATTAAAAAAAAACATGGAATAATCAAAAAAAAAAAAAATAAAAAAAAAAGACAAAATGTGAAAAACAAAAAACGTTAGATAGTTAGATTTGCTGCTGTGGTTGTTCTAGTTTTAAGTAGTTTATAGGTAGAATAGGTAGTTTTAGTTAGCTTTAAGTTTTATATTAAGGACCTTATTTTAAGTAGTTTTTAAGTAAAAATAAAAAAAGGACATTGATATTAGTTTTTTTGAAATTTTCTAATGAATAAAAAAATAAATAAAATGGAATTGAAGTTAAATAGATCTTAGGGCCGAAAGGCATTAGCATTAAGTATTATTGTTTAACTTAGAGTGTCCGTATGGGACCAGTAAGTTAGTTGTAAGTTATGGATAATTAGGCTAGTTTTATGAATTTTTGTCTAGCTTTAAGATAGTCTTAAGAATGAATTAATAAAAATGAATTTGGAAAAAAAAAAAAAAAAAAGTGGCTTCTGAAGACAGATCCAAGGGTCGTGGGTTCGACTCCCAGCCGGAGTCAACAAAAAATTTAGAAGCTTTTTTTCACAACAGAGAAATCGTTGATTTTATCTGTTGGGAACAAAAAGTTATGGAGAAGGAGAAAAGAGCAGGGGTATCGAAAGATACCTCTGCCAACACATCAGGCGATGTTACGGTGGTGCCAGTAACAGTACCACAAACAACAGCAACAACATCTGGTCAGACATCAGACCAGTGGATAGAAGCAGCAACAACAACTATCAAAAAGAGGAAACTGAAGAAGCACAGTCCAAATAAAGTTGAGAGAACCAACTCCGCTAAGCGGCGGGATATGCGTAAGGAAATGGAGAGTGGTAAAGGAGGAATTACCACCGAGAGTGAGTTCTCAGACTACGCCGAGTCTGAGAAAACTGAATATGTGTCCGAAGGTGGAGAGGGGCTCTTCAGGCCTCCGAATATGGCTTTAATCCTATCGAAGTCAGAGCCAGTCCCGCCGACAAGGAAGGCTTTGGAGGTAGAGGCGGACCTCCAAGAAGAAACAAAACTGGTGGAGGCCCTGCAAGCCAAACAAGCAATCATCAGCCAGTTTGAGCAAGACCTCAAAAAGCTCAAGGAGGAAATGGAGCCCCTCCTTAGTCAGTTAAAGCTGAAGCAAGAGGCGCGCCGCAAACAAGAGGCGGCTCAACGGCAACAGCAACAAAAACAGCAGGAAAACAAAAACAAAAAAAGCAACAACAACCACAGCAGCAACAACCACAGTCCAAGCCCGCTACCAAAATCACGGGAGCGGAGGAAAATGTGAAGGCTCCATTACTGGTGACAGGCCCAATTGCTGAGGGCCCATCCACTTCGGTTAAGGCAAAGCAGCAGCAACAACAACAGCTGCAACAAAGGCCGCAACAACAGCAGAAACAGCAACAACAGCAACAGAAGCAGCAACAGCAGCAAAAACAGCAACAGAAGCAGCAGCAACAGCAGCAGAAACAGCAGCAGCAACAACAGCAGCAGCAACACCAGAAACAACCACAGGACAAGAAAGAAAAAATACCACCAATAAGGACCCATAGAGTTGACCTGGACGACATAAAACAGGTATGTAAGTCGGCCACTAAGGGCAAATTTGTCATAAAAATTTTAAACGAAAAAGAAAAGAATTATTCGGTCCAGTGTTTCTCACTGGCCGATTACAAGTTAGTAAAAGGGTTACTAAAAGAGGCCACAGCTGAGTTCTTCAGCTACACGCCTAAAAGCGAGAAATTTAAGACGGTCCTTCTGAAGGGCATAAGTTCCTGCACGGAACCGGAGGCGCTCTTAGCTGAGCTCCGTGAAAATGCCAATGATGATCTCGATTTTATTGGGGTCAAGCCTTTCACTACGGTGAAGTCCAGGCGAGGGGGTTACAGGCTGCCAATGTTCCTCGTAACATTATCGCCCCAAAGTAGTTTTGAGAGTCTGAGGGAAATCAAATGCCTCGACTATCAAGCCATACACTGGGAGACATTAAAAAGGCACGACGACATTTTACAATGTACGAAGTGCCAGAGGTTCGGTCATGCCGGAGCCAACTGCAATATGCAGTTGCGCTGCGTCAGGTGCTCTGAAACCCACAACGAGGGAGAATGCAAGCTGGGGAATGAGCGGGTTGAGGATATGACCCAGCTCAAGTGTGTCCTTTGTGGAAACCAAGGGCACCCGGCTAACTATAGAGGTTGCCCTAAGGTCCAGCAAATGAAACAAAAACAGGCCAGTCAAAAAGCCGAAGGAAGTCGAACAGTTCGACAGGCTCCAACACAAAAATTCGTGGATCCCAAATTCTCTTACGCCCAAATGGTGTCAGGGAATGGGAACACGAGACAGGCTTCACCAACGGTTGCCCCAAAGGCCCCTGTGCCTAAGGCACCAGAGGTGCAGCCTGACATTGTAGCCTTGTTGTTGAGCATTCAAGGTCAACTTACAGGGCTGCAAAGTCAGATAAAGGAGCAAGGCAAAAGGGTAGATCATCTCTACTCTTTGTTGCCTGGCCTGGCGCAATTTAGACCATAATGGGCGCGCTGCCGGAGACGCGCCTAAAAGTCCTAGCTGTGAATGTAAATTCACTGATTAGGATTGAACGAAGAGCCAATATGTTCCAATTGTTGAAAGATTACAGTCCCGATGTGTTTATGGCTAGCGAAACTAAGCTAAACCACAAACATAAACTGACTCATAAAAATTACAATATCGTAAGAAGAGACCGGCCCGACTCCACTCAAGGGGGCGGTGTCGCTCTCTTTATACGAAAAGGCATTAATTATAAAGTCATATACAACAATGAATTGCGAAAGCTCAAGACGCTAGAAGTTTGCGTTGTATGCATCTCTCTCACTCAAGGGAAGCGGATGTATATGATTGCGGCTTATGCGGCTGGAGCTCCGCAGGTTACTTACTTTGCTTCAGAACTCGAGATTCTTTTTAGGGAACTTAAACTGAGCTTGGAAGAAAACTATTTCATCTTGGCCGGTGATTTGAACGCAAAACATGAAGATTAGGGAAATCAACATAGTAATCCCAGAGGTAACCATCTTTTTAATTTGATGAATCTTTACAGCGTTGAATATGGCGTCGACCTGCTGGCTACTGAAAAGCCATCGTATCCAAGAAGCGACTCCTTTCTGGATCTTTTGCTGTACGACACAAGACTGACAGTTTCAGACAAAGTGGGTAATCACCCTCGAAACTGCTTACAGACAATCGAGTACGACAGTGATCACTGTGGAATGGCTGCTGTAATGCAGATTCCGAACGAACGCGTGGAGTTGGAGGAATACGTAGCAACGCATTCTTACAATTACAGTAAGATGCGCTGGCCTCGTTTCACCAACGCCCTAGCGAGAGAACTTCGTTCGAGTGACATAGCCCCACCAAACAACAGAAACCTGACAAATACAGAAATTGACCAACATTTACAACAGATGGACGAAACAATAAAACGAACAATGGAACCGACAATACCAAAGTACAAAGAACGGGACCAAATGGACGCTTACAGAAACGCGACTATTGACGCACTACGTAAGTACAAGAGTGGCTTACTGACAAGACTCAAAAACTTGTACAGACGACTTACAGACCCACACGACTTGCAGGTTAGGACACTGAAGTCGTCAATAAAAAATGTCAATCTGTTGATTAAGGAGAACTACAGGTTATCAATTAACAAGTACTGGGACCGCAAGATCCGGTCAGTTAATTCCAGTGACCCTAGTATGTTCCCGAAAATCAACAAGATATTCAGGAAAAAGAACGACAATGACCTTCCGTGTCTGAAACTCCAAAGAACTGAAGAGAACAGAGACGTACTCATGACAGCGCAAATAGATCCAGAAGAAGCCATCTTTGACGATGACTTTTATATAATTGAAGATCCGAAGGAAAAAGTGGAGGCGGTGGGAGCTGCTTTCCAGCAAGTGTACAAGGTGAATGTTAGCATTCGCCCCAACCACGACCTGGAAAACAGAGCCCTACTTAATCACTTTTACCTTCGAAATGATATAACACATTGGCGATCTGAGAACCGCGGTTTTATGCGGTTCGATGACGATTCCTTGGCAAATGCCATAATCGCTGAGCAAACGGGACCAAGTCCCCTGTTAGTGACGAAGATTGAGCTTCAGCTCATCTTCAACTCAATAAAAAATAAAAAGTCAGCAGGTGTCGATGGTATATCCAACGTTGTACTAAGACATTTACCGATGGAGGCAATTGACATTTACACCACACTCTTCAATAATGCACTGAATAATGCATATTATCCAGTGCATTGGAAGACCGCTGTGGTTCATCCTCTCCCGAAAAAGGGAAAGGACAACTCCAACCCGTCAAATCTTCGGTCGATAAGTCTTCTTCCGAGCATCAGCAAAGTTTTCGAAAAGATCATCAATAGGGCTCTGACTAAGTGGGCTGCGGACAACAAAATAATTCCGGATAAACAGTTCGGGTTCAAGGCGGGTCATGACACAATTCATGCTGCGTCTAAACTCGTTTCTGATATCCAATGGAATAAATCAAAACAACAATGCACAGGTGCTGTTCTGGTTGATTTGGAAAAGGCCTTTGACACCGTATGGTTAGAGGGTCTTTACCTAAAACTGAGCAGGCTTGGCATAAGCAAGCCATTGTTGTATATACTTTATGATATGCTTAACGGTAGAAAGTTTGTTGTCAAAAGTGGCAATGTAACTTCTACCACAACATTCTTAATTAAAAATGGTCTTCAACAGGGAGCGGTGAATTCGCCGATTCTCTTCAGCATTTACACCAGAGATTTGATAGGTAGTCTTACAAAGGCAATTGCGTACGCCGACGATATTATTGCGTACAGAACGGCCCGAAAGGTTGAGGTTATTAGAATTCTCTTGCAGCGTGATTTCGACAAGATTCAGCGATATTGCGACGACTGGAAACTGAAAATAAATGTCCATAAGTCGGAGACAATTCTGTTCCGGACTCCGTTGGCTAGGGCCACGAGGGATACGTGCAAGAATTGGCGCAAGATGGTTATCGTTGATCTTCACGGGCAGCCATTAGCGAGCAAAAGTGTAGTGAAGTACCTCGGTATCTGGTTAGATCAGTATTTATATTTCGACAGACATATAAATGCTGCTCTGACCAGGGCCAGAGCAGCCTTCGCTCTGACGAAACGGCTGTTTTTTAGCAGTCGGCTTGACCCCAGAGTGAAGGTAATTTGCTACATGGCCCTCATACGGCCGATGATCGTTTATGGTTGTCCTGTGTGGTTCAACGTTGCCCCTTCCCAGATGGAGAAGTTTCGGGTGTTCGAGCGGCAGTGTTTACGACGCTGTACCGGCTTATATCGAACAGCCGAATCTTCTTACGTGCATTACTATTCCAACGATGTCCTATACAACGGGGCTCGAATCAACAGAATTGACAATTTCGTGATAAAACTCGTCCGAGGTCACATTGCAAGAGCTATGTCTTCGACCAACAATTTAATTTTCGGGGCGTTCTATCCGAACGACGAGTATTTTGAAAGTGCACGCTTGAGCGGCTTCATTCCACCAGAGGCATTCCTCTTTTTAGATAGATGCGGTCTGATACAGGATAGATTGGCAGTTCCGTTAATCTACCACGTCAGACGACGAACCGTGGATAGGCGACTCCTGTACAATCGGGACGTCATGGCACACGACGGAGCAGAGCTCCTTCGGTTCAGTAGGGCTGTGTCCGAACGGGACCGAACTGATAGGGTGAAGCAGGAGAGCCAGTTTTGGTGGCTTCAATCGGCACTTGATAGTGAGTAGTCGGGATGGGGTTTAAAGCCTTGGCCGGCTTACATACTTGTTTTATAGTTTTAGGGTTTAGTTTTAAGTAGAATAGGCATGGTGGCACAAAAAAAAAATACAAACAAAAAAAAACACAAAAAAAAAACACAAAAAAATAATAAAAAAAAAAATAAAAAAAAAACATGGAATAAGAAAAAAAAAAGACCAAAATATGAAAAACAAAAAATGTTAGTTAGATTTGCTGCTGTGGTTGTTCTAGTTTTAAGTAGTTTATAGGTAGAATAGGTAGTTTTAGTTAGCTTTAAGTTTTATATTAAGGACCTTATTTTAAGTAGTTTTAAGTAAAAATAAAAAAGGATATTGATATTAGTTTTTTCAAATTTTCTAATAAATACAAAATAAATAAAATTTAATTGAAGTAAAATAGATCTTAGGGCCGAAAGGCATTAGTATTAAGTATTATAGTTTAACTTAGAGTGTCCGTATGGGACCAGTAAGTTAGTAATAAGTTATGGATAATTAGGCTAGTTTTATGAATTTTTGCCTAGCTTTAAGATAGTCTTAAGAATGGATTAATAAAAATGAATTGGTAATAAAAAAAAAAAAAAAAAAAAACCGTTTCTGTTCCATGAAAGTGAACGCATGTAAAACACCGTTTTCAATAAAGAAACACGAGAGTCACATTTTCGCTTTACATACCGATACATAAACGCACTTGGTGCCCCGTTTTTCAACATCACACCACATTGTTATCCCGTTTATCATCATTTAAATCATTACTGCCTCATCTTTATGCAATGCAGCAGCATTTACTCTAGCAAAGCTTTTGGATTTAAAACCACGCAGCAAGTTTTCAACTCTTACGAAGATCAATTAATGACTAACAAGATACTACAAATCATACAAATTACTTATTATAAACATCATAACAAATATTAATTTCATAATTAAAAACATAACATATAAAAAAAAAAAAATTGCATGCATTTTGTACTCTTAATATTATTTGTTTAACATAGTTCTTAATTTTAATTCTTTTTTTTTCAGCTTGTAAGCCAAACACGATAGCATGTTCAATATAAATATACAGTGAAAAAGGAAAACATTTTTTTTTTAATACCAATTGCGAATTCTATTTAGTTTCGTCTTCTTTCTTTTCGTGATTTTTTTTTCCTTTTTTTTTTATAAATATGTTTGAAGAGGGAGACGAGAGTAAAAGAGTAGGTCACAGGGCTCAATCTTCATCGTCACAGGGACAGTCTTCTACTATTGAACAAGTTTATAACACGTTTGAAATGTCGTCCATAAAACTCCCGACTTTTTGGGAGAAGGCACCATCAGCGTGGTTTATTGCTGTTGAAGCACAGTTCGCAACGAGAAAGATTACAAAAGATGACACTAAATATACATACGTATTAGCCTCACTTCCAGTCGATGCTATAAACAATATAATAGACGTGTTGAATAATACTCCTGTAGATAAAAAATACCAGAATTTGAAACATATTTTAATAAAACGCCATAGCCTTTCCGAACAACGCCGTTTAGAGCAGCTTTTGTCAGCTGAAAATTTAGGTGACCGCAAGCCATTTGATTTATACCGTCACATGACAACCACGGCCGGAAACATTTCCACCTTATGTGAGGATTTAGTAAAGTCGCTTTGGGAAAGAAAACTTCCCACGCAAATTAGTATACCTTTAGCTGTGACAATAGGTCAACCATTCCAAAATAAATTAGATTTAGCTGACAAAATTTGGGAAACAACACAAACGGCAGGTATTAGTTCAATACAGCAGACTTCAGATGGTCAGAATTCTAGTATAGAAGAAAGGTTAAAGAGGGAAATAAACGAACTCAAATCGTCTATCCAAAAGCTATCGTTTCGGGAAAGAGGCCGTTTGCCACATCGTTCCGTCGGTTTTAGAAATTTAAGAAGAGAAAATAGCAAAAGTGGAAGCAGTCAAAGAACATGTTGGTTCCATCGTGTGTATGGCGAGAGGGCTAGGAACTGTAATCCACCATGTTTTTTCAAAATCAAAAACAACATAAAAAACAAGATTCGCCGGGTGTATCCATGGCGGACACTCGGTATACAAACTTTCGCCGACTTTTCGTTAGATGTAAAATTAATAAGTTAAATTTTCTTATTGATACTGGGGCTGAAATTTCAGTCTTACCACATAGTCTCTACGCAAACCAAACAAAGTCTCTTTCAGAAGAATATCTTACAGCGGCAAACGGATCTCAAATAAAAACATACGGCATAAAGCTACTTAACCTAGACTTAGGCCTTCGACGCGAGTTTTCTTTTACATTTACTCTGGCCGCAGTCACTAGACCAATTATAGGTGCAGATTTTTTTGGTTATATCAACTTACTGGTAGATATTAAACACCATCGACTCACTGATCGTTTAACAAACCTATCCACCTGTGCAAGCATAGCCTTGAATAAATCGGATTTTGAATCGCCACGCCTTTCCATCGTCAACAACGAATTCGGGAATTTGCTAAGACAATTTACTTCATTAACAAGCCCTCCAGATTACACCATGCCAGTTAAACACAAAGTTGTTCATTATATCATAACCTCCGGGCACTTACCAGTTTCGACACCAAGGCGATTGGATAGTTCAAAATATAAATCTGCTAAGGCTGAATTCAAACAAATGCAAAATCTAGGTATATGTCGCCCTTCTTCATCGCCCACCTGTTCACCCCTACACATGGTGCCCAAGAAAGAACCATACGACTGGCGTCCGTGCGGGGACTATCGGGGTTTAAACTGTGTTACAGTGCCAAACAGGTATCCCATTCCGCATCTTCACAGCTTCTCGCAAAATGCACAAGGTTGCAAAATATTCTCGAAAATAGATCTAATACGCGCTTACAACCAAATCCCGGTCGCGCAAGAAGACATATTTAAGACCGCAATCACAACTCCGTTCGGAATGTATGAATTCACGCGGATGTCTTTTGGCCTGCGAAATGCAGCGCAAACTTTTCAAAGGCTCATGAACGAGGTTGTAAGAGGTTTGGATTTTATTTATGTTTATATCGATGATATACTCGTAGCGAGTCAAAACAAAGATGAGCATTTAAAACATTTAAGAATCTTATTTGAGCGTTTGTCAGAGCATGGTTTAACCATTAAACTAGGTAAATGCGAGTTTGGGAAGCAATGTTTAGATTTCTTGGGGCATAAAATAACTGAAGCGGGAATCTTACCTTCAGACGAACGGGTAAAAGCAATTCAAAATTTTCCCAGCCCATCGTTCTTGAAGCAAATCCAACGTTTTGTTGGAATGGTAAACTTCTACCATCGATTCATTCCTAAGCTTGCTGAACTCTTGACTCCAATTTATAAGCAAATAAAAATTCTCAGCAACAGTAAGAGCAAAAAAACGAGTGTGTGGCCAACAGAATGTTCAAATGTGTTTTCGAAAATTAAAACAGCATTGTCTGAAGCCACTTTACTAGTACATCCGAGCGAAAGTTCACCTACGCGACTCACAGTAGATGCATCTAACTTTGCTGTTGGATCCGTACTAGAGCAATTCATCGATAAAGAATGGAAACCGATAGGTTTTTATTCGAAGAAGTTAAGTACATCTGAAGTTAAGTTTTCACCCTTTGATCGAGAACTTTTGGCTATCTATCTGTCAGTACGGCATTTTAATTATTCTTGGAAGGCAGAACATTTGTCGTGTACACAGACCATAAGCCTCTGACTACAGCTCTATTTACCAAAGCAACTAGAAGCCCGAGACAAACTAGGCATTTAGAATGGATAGCTTAGTACACAAATGATATAAGACACATTAAAGGTAAAGACAACAAGATTGCTGATTTTCTATCGCGACCTGAAGAAAACGCCATATCCAGTAATTCTTCTGATAATTTGCAAGTTTTTTCACCCGAAAATCTTATTAACGCTCAGGAAACTGATGAGGAGCTGAAACACATTTTAACACTCAAAAATAAGTCTTCATTTAAGCTCGAAAAAATTGCATTCCCATTGTTTAACCGTCCCATATGGTGTGAAACATCCAACAAAGGGAATAGACCATACATACCCAAGTGTCTAAGGCATGCAGTTTTTTCTAGTTTGCATTCTCTCGCACACCCTGGAATCCGAGGTTCTAGAAAATTACTTACGGATAGATACTTCTGGCCAAAAATGAACTCGGAGATCAAAACCTATGTGCAATCTTGCATTCAGTGTCAGCGCTCAAAGATTCATAGACACACCAAAGCACCTCTAGGTAACTTTAATGCTCCTACTGATCGCTTTGAGCATGTCCATATGGATTTGGTCGGGCCTCTAGACGTATCGAACGGGAATCGTTATATTTTAACCATTATAGACAGATACACTCGCTGGCCAGAGGCTTACCCTCTTAAGGACATGTGTACTGAAACAATTGCCAAAGTTTTCGTTTCCGAGTATATTAGTCGGTTTGGTGTACCACTACGAATCACCACAGATCAAGGCGGATAGTTCGAGCCGAAACTTTTTTTTGAGCTCTCAAAACTGTTAGGATCTCATAGAATAAGAACCACCGCCTATCATCCACAGGCCAATGGTTTAGTGGAAAGGTTTCACCGAGTACTTAAATCAGCCATCAAATGCAGGTTTATTGGCAAACCATACGACTCCCATCAGACTTTTTACCTCACAATCTTCAGGTGATTCTTTTGGTGAAGATGATGTACCAAGTTTAACAGCCAAACTTAAAGACAGCA
The DNA here is from genome assembly GCA_920104205.1 of Eupeodes latifasciatus. Taxonomy (NCBI): domain Eukaryota; kingdom Metazoa; phylum Arthropoda; class Insecta; order Diptera; family Syrphidae; genus Eupeodes; species Eupeodes latifasciatus. The sequence goes on from CAKKTC010000202.1 coordinate 15,796, forward strand.
TGAACGCATTACGCCCTAAGAGTACTAGCCACGAAGACTCTCACGTTTATATTCCAAAACATCTATCAGATTGCGATCAGGTTTTTGTCCGCGCACCACCTAATAAGACAGCACTGAAACCTCCATTTGAGGGACCCTTTAAGGTTTTAAAAAGACTTAGAAAATTTTACATCCTGCAAATAAAAATGTTTCCGTATCCCTGGACCGTCTAAAGCCCGCGTTTGTAATTGATTCATCGCATCAAAGAAAAATTGCAAAACAAGTCACATTTGCGACTGGTTCTTAAAAATAAATTGTCAAATATGAAATCATTTTTTTTTTTAAATTCCAATTATAATTTTTTCATCGCCTTCGGCTGGAAGGGGGGTAATGTAGTGGTCATTTCATCCCATTGAATTTTAAATAAAACTCCCTACGCTACTGACCGCGAAATGAAAGGTGAAAGAAGAAAGAAGAAAAAGCTTGATTGAATTTTATATAATGGAAGAGTTGAAAACAAGCTCTCGTGTGCGGCAGTCGAATCGGATATATATGTACATAAGTCTAATAACTATGTTCTTATTTAAGTTATTGAAGTGTTTAAATAAAAACTTTTATTTATATGATTTAAATAATATTCTTTGTCCTTATTGAACTAATTGGACCTACATAACCACTAATCAAATCTTGAAAGAACATCGAGAGATGTTACTATAGATCATATGCAACATATTTTTCAAATTCAATATGATATTCAACTTCTTAGGGAACAAGTCCGAAAAGTTAAAGAAAATTTAATGATGTGCAGATTAGGCATATTAGGAAGAGATATTTTAACCCCACACGATTTTCAAACGCATAACATTACATTAAGAGATTTAATGTTCATTCAAAGTTCCGCCAGTTTGCATAATGACGACATAATTTTTATAATAATGATACCAAATTTCTATAACAAAATGTATCATAAAATGTTATAAGAACCTATTCCAAATAAAAATAATTTAGAATTAGATATACCTTATAGAGAATTAATATTGAGTAATGACATCTGGTACGAATACACATATAAACAAATTTTATTAAAAAAGGGATTAAAGAAAATTAATGATGAATGTATAAATAATTTATTGAAAGGAAACCCGACTTGTAACTTTATATTTAACAAAGCCATTGAAATAAAACAATTAAGCAATAATTTTGTAATTCAGAAAAATATCCCAAAAACTAAACTCACACATAATTGTGACACATATGAAGTTGTATTATTTGGCAATATCTTAATTAATTGAAAATTGTAAACTCAATATTAATAATAATGTTTATGAAAATATAACCATAAACGAAAACTTTGTAATACCTATTTTTAAAGATGTAAAGGTAAAAAATATAAATTTAAACATGACTTTACCAGAGCTCCATTATGAAAATATTAAAAACAGAAAGATTCTTGAGGAAATCAAGGTCAATCACTTTATATCAAATAGTTTAACCTTCAGTACGATTGTGGTAATATTAATTGCATTATCAGCATTATAATTTTGCTTCCTTTCAAAGCACAAAACAATAAACAACATTATAAACGAAGAAATCAATATTGATAAAATAAACAAAAATTTCAACAGAAAGTATCTAACGATACATCCAGCACACAGATATCCATCCGTCGAGCCAAACCGTTATCGCCAATCGAAAATATATCAATTTCATGCACTTCATGCACTTCATGCATCCACGCAATATTATTATAGATATGATCCAATAATGAAATTATTTTAAGATGAATATTTTGTAAGTTAGTTTTTAACCACTACCCATTAAGAACAGTTCAGTTCAATAAAGCCGTTTTGAGATTAAGTTAAAAGAATTATTTGATTTAATTAAAGTTCTTTTTAAAAACATCTCCCGGTAACTACATTAATTAATTTCCACTTGTCTATGTTTATGTGGCAATTTCATTCCCAAAATATCTTTCCTGTTCTTTCTCTTAATAATATTCAATCGTTTCATTCTAAGGAATCGAGTTGAACACATAATCTTTCACTTCTCTCCAGGGCCGTCGAGAGTAATTCCAGGCCCGGGACGGAAAAATCTCGCCCCCCCCATTTACCATTTTTTTCAAAGTTCATGCCAACTGATATGGTACGTTCTTATTTCATTTACGAATAGCATGAAATTGGTTCGAATTGACGGAAATAATAATTTTTTGTTTGCAAAGTAAACCGAAAAAAAGTGTTAATCATCAAATCAATCTCACGGGTATCGTCCAGTTTAGTTGAAATGGAGGATGGATAGAAAATTATTCTACATGCGAGTAGATCAGATTCCGAACACAATCATACATTCAATTCGATATTGCCAACGACATGTTAGTTTAGTAACTGATAATACGGTCGATTACCTACTATGAAAATAAAATAGAGCGAAGTAAAAGTATTTGAAATTTGTCTTTAAAAAAACTATGTAAAGGTTTACATTAAATACTCTTTATTGTTTTACTTATATTAAAATATTATCACAATGTTTTCATTAAAGTTAGTTTGCATTCAATGAAATATTTTCTTTTTGCAAACGAGCTTTCCTAGCTTTCTGAGCAGCAAAACAACTTATAATTGCATCGAAATTCAATTTCCTTGCCAAAGGTGCTTCGAAGCATAGTGTAGCAAGTCCAGAAACACGATCTTGCGATGAGCACGAACGATGAAAATTCTTTGTTCTGGCAAGGACGCTAAATGAACGTTCGGCACTAGCTACAATTACAGGTATGGTGGAAAACACACAGAGAGCAACACAAATGTCGTCTCCAATAAGTTCTGGGAATAAATAGAATTGAACAAACTCAATGGCGGAAGTTCTGCTTCAAAATTGGCTTCATAAATGTGTTTCAGATGAATTATTTCTTCTTTCAACTCTTGAGACACATGCGAGTTATACTTTAAAATAACCCTTTTAGCGAAGTTTTTAATCTCAATTTTGTCCATTGTTGAAAATTGCCATAAAAATGAAAATTTAGCATTCAAATTTTTTATCGTATCGAACCGACGAGAAATTCGAGATATAATTGAATCAACTATGACGTAAAAGGTGTTTCTCTTGAAATTTATTTCTGCGTCTGTTTCAATTTGCATTCCGGCTCCTCGATGTTCTACAAAATGTCTCTTTAATTGCCTTTTTCAGTTCGATGGAAACGATTCTGGAACATCCCCAATCCAGTAGCAACTGCTTTGCATTCAGATAAAATTTGATCCCATCCGTTTCGAATAATGTTCAAATCGGAGATCAAGTTGTCGAGATTTCGAACTTCAACGTCAATAGTCATGTTTCTGATTTTCCCAACGTTGTGCACTGCTGCTAAACAAGTTGAAATACTTTTGAACATCACCAAAGAATGTGATTGCGGCAGTACAACATTTCGTTATATACACACTTTGAAGTGATTTGATATCCTTGAAATCTTCAGTAAACAACTTATTCAAAATATTAATTAATTAATATTACGAAAACCACAATTGAAAAACGTTTGCGTGGGATTTTCCGGTCCCCCGAAACCGAATCAAAAATTTCGTTCCCAGCAGAAACAAAAATAGAAGAAATGAAACTTTATAAAAACAGAAACCGAAATAAATATTTGTGTTTTGTTTAAAGTTCTTAAAAATTTTCAAAATAAAATAAATTTTGAATTTACGTTAAATTAAATAAGAAAAGCGAAATAATTTATTATAACTTTCTTTCAATAGTTCAGAGTTGCCCAATTTTTCATTAAATATTAACAAAAATGTACGCCAATATTAATCAGGGGCCCAGATCGGCAATCTTGTGACTGATAGATTGGTAGATAACATGGAAACAGGGGCCCGATTGCGGAAGCATGAATGATTTTAAATTTTCGGGCCCCTAAAAATAAGTGGGAATAGGTATGTTGATGATGAATATAGAGTATATTAAAAAAATTACACTCTCTTCATTGTTTTCAATTTTACGGGCCCCTAGAAAATCCTGGGCCCAGGGGATTTCCCCCCTTTCCCCCCCTCTCTATCAGACGCTTAGAGCGCATTTGCTTCTTTCCATATTTATTTCCTTCACTTTCCGTCACTTTATATTTGCTCTTCCTGAATTAACAAAGTGAAAAATAAAGCCTTTTATGCTTTTTCAGCCATATTTGTGTATTCAATTATTGAAATATTCTTTCCATCTCTTATGGATATTGGCCTTGTGTGTGAACTGCATTATCGTAAACACTCATCCCTCAATTGCAATAAGAGAATTCGAGGAAACCGGAGTTGAGTTTTTATTATTGAAAGCCACATTGATATTTCATTTACAGTTTTCCCAGAAAGCCCTCCTTTTTTCCCTTTTTTCTGACACCTCAGCGACCTTAAACATTTCTTTCGTCATGACCTGTTTCCCGCCTTAAAGCTGTATTCCATTTTTTCTCCGGCCACATCTTTCTTTACTACTCCTTCTATTGCCGGTGTCGTATATCTTTCCAGAATCGTGTTTTAAGTGCTTTTTTCGTTCTTTCTGAAAACAAATCGTTTCCTCTCTGTTTGAAAACATCTTTCCGTGTCACTCACATCATTGTGTCTTAAGTGCACCTTTCATTCCTTCCAATATGGAAACACACCCATATGTAGGTACCTAAGTTCCAGGCGTTCGTGCCTCATATTGACTATCACAACGGTATCTAACCAAGGAACGAATCTATGTACTTTACATTACGACCGAAATTAGGTTCGAGGGCATACTGATGAGCATTCCTAGAAGCGCGAGTATTACGGTTGAACTAGGCTTGAGCAGTTCGTGAACGAACTAGTTCAATGAACTTATTCAGTTCAGTGAACTAGTGAACTTAGTTCAACGTTCCTAGTTCAATTGTTCGCTAGTTCACTTTTGTCCACTTACACCATCTTTGGTTGGAGAGTTTGTACGACATCGCGCATGTGATCGTTCCAGAAAAGGTGGTTGGTGATACACTTAGGCTACGTTCAGACGGGCGACTATTCGATTCGATTTTTTCACGTATGCGGTTTTATCGAATACGAGACGGCGTTTCACACGAGAAATATTCGATTCGGTTTTTTCACGTACGGGTTTTGAGGCGTGGCAGGGGACACATCACTGTCGGCAGTCAACCGACCATCGTCATCATGGATCCACGTATTCCATTTATTTTTTGTTGGTATAGAAAATCGAAAACACGACGTAATGAACGTAATGAACGAATTCGATGAAATTTTGTTCGTGTGAACGACACAATATAAAGATAAGCGCTACTAATCATGTATACGATAAAAATACATTCGAGATTTATCGAATTGTAGTGACAAGTTCGTACGGTATACGGAAAAAATTATTTCACGAATACGGGATTTTCCCGCATGGGCTTCGTGTGAACGTACAAATATAACACTCGCTGCCACTGCTCTATTCGATAAAATCCCGTATACGGTATACGAGAAAAATATGGTCGTCTGAACGTAGCCTTAAAGAGAATATTGAGATTTTCGGTCTCATTGATACAAGTGCCGTGGTTGGCTACTTGCAAATGGTATTATATCTCCCTTTTTCGAAACAAGACAGCATTGGGTTTCCAAAGCATTAAATTCCACGCAGATGTACAGTGCTGTTTTGATTGGAATTTAATGAGTTTATAATAGCTGCGTTTTATTATCACCATGATCTGATCCGGATCAGACCATGATAATAAAACAGCATTGGATCATCATATGTTTTGTTATTTAAAGTTTGGTAGCAGTGTCAAATGCGTTCTTTCAAAAGTGACATTACGAAGCAAAAAAAAAACAAACACATACCAAAACTGGAAGCTCCACAACTTTTGAAAATGTTTCTGCAAATAACCATTGCACTCTCAAACTCAAAGCATCCAGGAACGCTTTGGTCTCACATGTAGTCCAGATTCTTTTTGACCTTTTAATAAATGTGACACTTAAATAATTTAATTAAGAGATTACTTACAATTTATTTGAACATCTTTTATCCCATTTGTGCTGCAGCTTTCTCGATTTTATTTATATTTTTTGACATTTAAAGCAGGGTTGCCCAAAGAACATTTTGCTCAATGATTTTGTTTGTTCCTTTTTTTTTGGGGAAAATAATACCCATAAATTATGTCAAATATACATTTTTTTGGACTTAATTATTTTAATTTCACCAATTTATATCTAGTTTTGTTAAAATATCTAATTATTTCATGGATTATATACCAAATAAATAAATATAAAGCTTCTCACTTTCTATTTAAAAAATATTTTATTTCAGTCAAATGGAAATGTTTATATGGCAATACAGGTTTTATTTAATTTGTTTGCAATGATACCAACATTTACATGTGAAATAACAATGATAAAGCGCTCCTTGTTGTGAAAAAAAAATAAAATTTTGGATCTTAAATTGAGATCCAAACACAAAGCAGGATCTTGTGTTGTTGTTGTACTGCATGTAAATTCAAGATCCGAATCAGATCATGGTGATAATAAAACGCGGCTAATATTTTGTCGTTGCAGTTCCACATCCGAAGAAGAGGGGTGGGAGTCTGGAAACGGATATGAAAAGCTAAAAGTACTTTCGCCAGCGAAACCATTAATTGGATTAGAAGTTGCAGACAAAGTTCATTGATGAAAATAAGAAAGAGTGTCGGAGACAAAACAGAGCCCTGAGCACAGCTAATATAACGAAGGAGGAATTCATCTGATCTACTGAGGCACAAACTAGCAATATGCATGAATTTCATTCATAATGAAATGCAATGCATAAGCTAGGCCACACAACTGTGAGAAGAGGGAAAGTAAGGATGGTACTCACTGCGCTATGCTTGATTATTACCTTTTTGCTTATGTGTGTTATTTTTTAACTCGGGTGGGGTAACTTAGGTGTTGTTTTTTTTGCTGGTTATTTTGTATGCTCCTATTAGAATGAATATGGTAGTAAGTTTTTTATAATAATATTATTTTTGGTAAACTTATTAATATTTGGAGTGAACTTTTAATCTTCCGATAGGAAGTTATTGTAATCGGTCCGACTTGTCGAATTGAAAATATTGACATTTCTTGTTTCGAGGTCCCTAGAGTCTAAATTCAAGATTTTTAGAGAGATGTCTGTGCGTGCGAGTGTACATACGTACGTTCGGGGAGCTTTTTCGTCGTCCATATCTCAAGAACCAGTGAAGATATCGACTTCAAATAAATTTTGTTATACAGATAATAATACAGAAAGATGCAGAAAGGAACATTTAAAAAAATGAGTGTGTGATTTTTTTACCATAACAATTTAAAAAATGTAAATTTTGGTTAACCCAAAATATCTCACGAACCAGTAATGCTAGAGACATAAATAAAATTTTATATAATTTTAGCTGACCCGACAAACGTTGTTTTGTCATATAAATAATTTCTAGAGAATATTTTGATGGAAATAAATAACTTATTGTAAATGTGTAGGGATGTGGTATATAAATGGGAGAGGTATGCAGCACTGTAAACGGTGACAAAATATTAAAATATTATTGAATGTTTGAACAACAACAACAACTTAAAGGTGCTACCACTCATTGTTTTGGCTGGAGATATAGCTATTTCGTGCTTTGCCACTTTTGCACTCATCAGTCTCCTTTTTTGTGGTGCTGAGCTTTAATCCAATTTTATTTGAAAAACTTTTTATGCACAACATAGGATTCGAACCCACGCATATCAGATTTGCTCAGTCTTAGAGGTCGTGTGCACTACGCACTCCACCACTTTAGACCACTGACGTCACAGGTCGAGATGTGTTAATTGTTTATCAAATGCATTTGAAGCATCAACATTTTTATAAGCTCCTTTAAGTATGCTGTTTTGTTCCGCCTCCATTTTTCTCCATACCTTATTTCGATAGACTTACAATTCGTAGTACGTATCAAAGGGGGAGAGGTTGGAAGATCGGTAACGAAGCTCAGCACCACAAAAAAGGAGACTGATGAGTGCAAAAGTGGAAAAGCACGAAATAGCTATATCTCCAGCCAAAACAATGAGTGGTAGCACCTTTAAGTTGTTGTTGTTGTTCAAACATTCAATGAAATTGACGGAATAAAGAATGGTCAAGTCTAACAAGCTGACATTCTAGTACGAATAGTACAATAAAAATAACAACACATAACTTAATAGTCTGGTTCGTTACCGATCTTCCAACCTCTCCCCCTTTGATACGTACTACGAATTGTAAGTCTATCGAAATAAGGTATGGAGAAAAATGGAGGCGGAACAAAACAGCATACTTAAAGGAGCTTATAAAAATGTTGATGCTTCAAATGCATTTGATAAACAATTAACACATCTCGACCTGTGACGTCAGTGGTCTAAAGTGGTGGAGTGCGTAGTGCACACGACCTCTAAGACTGAGCAAATCTGATATGCGTGGGTTCGAATCCTATGTTGTGCATAAAAAGTTTTTCAAATAAAATTGGATTAAAGCTCAGCACCACAAAAAAGGAGACTGATGAGTGCAAAAGTGGCAAAGCACGAAATAGCTATATCTCCAGCCAAAACAATGAGTGGTAGCCCCTTTAAGTTGTTGTTGTTGTTCAAACATTCAATGAAATTGACGGAATAAAGAATGGTCAAGTCTAACAAGCTGACATTCTAGTACGAATAGTACAATAAAAATATAACAACAAATAACTTAATAGTCTGGTTCGTTACCGATCTTCCAACCTCTCCCCCTTTGATACGTACTACGAATTGTAAGTCTATCGAAATAAGGTATGGAGAAAAATGGAGGCGGAACAAAACAGCATACTTAAAGGAGCTTATAAAAATGTTGATGCTTCAAATGCATTTGATAAACAATTAACACATCTCGACCTGTGACGTCAGTGGTCTAAAGTGGTGGAGTGCGTAGTGCACACGACCTCTAAGACTGAGCAAATCTGATATGCGTGGGTTCGAATCCAATGTTGTGCATAAAAAGTTTTTCAAATAAAATTGGATTAAAGCTCAGCACCACAAAAAAGGAGACTGATGAGTGCAAAAGTGGCAAAGCACGAAATAGCTATATCCCCAGCCAAAACAATGAGTGGTAGCACCTTTAAAATGTTGTTGTTGTTCAAACATTCAATGAAATTGACGGAATAAAGAATGGTCAAGTCTAACACGCTGACATTCTAGTACGAATAGTACAATAAAAATAACAACAACAAAAAATTAAAATATTATTTTTTAAATTAATTCTTTAAAATTATGTACATATTGCTAATTCAGTGGCGATTTCTGCTCATGATCTCAGGGTTACCTACTTTCTCCTAGAAGTTGAAGATAAGTTTTCAAGAATAATAATTCATTTTATTCAAATTTTCTGCAGTCCGCCCTGAGCTTACATCGATAAATGTAGCAAATGTTTCATGATTTTTTTTTATTAAAGTAATAACAATAGATAATTGTGACTTTACATGAATGTCAGACAAAGCTATAAACTCTGGCTGTCGGATTCTATCAGAAATGTGATCGTCTAAGACGTCAGCAACAGTTTTGATTAAATCATTTAGGACAGCAATTGAAAAACTTTAAAAATTGTTGACGTTTCAACACTGCACAATTTTTTTGAATGTTATGTTGGACACTTAAAGCTTCGTCTTTCCTAGTCTGACCAAAGGTAGCTAATTTAATTACATATTGCAAATGGGAGGCACTCAGCTTGTGTTTTCTCCGAAGTGTGGTTAGAGTGTTCATATTGTCCACATCCGAGGAACTCCACTCCATGCGAAAGAGATACCGGAAAAAAGCAAAGAAGATCAACAAAATAATTTCTTGTTATTCTCGCTACCAAAAAGCTATTGGTAATATTATAATATATTGAATATTGATTTTCGCTAAAGGTTCGAGTATAATCTCTGTTTCTATACTTGTGTGTACAGTTTAAATCTGTAGGGCGCCCATTATTAGCTTCTCCGAAAACGATATTGTTGAAAATGGTTTCTCTAATAATTTTTCAATTATGGTCTTTGCTTGACAAGTGTTGGAGATTCCATTTTAATTCCTAGACCAAGATCAGGAAAATAAAGTATCTATTTTTAAACAAACAAAGAAGACTCTATTTACAACGACTTATCTCATAGCCTCTATAACCTTATTCTTAGCTGGTCATAGAATTATACAATTCCATGACTTAGAAGTCAAATAGAATTTTTTATTGAATACAATTTGAAAATTAAACTTCATACAATTTGTATTAATTTGTTTTTGATTGCAAAAGAATTGAAATTGATAAAATGCAGCTGCATAAGTCGTAATGCTGTGGTGGTCCAGAGTGTAAAATAAATTTCGCGTCTTAACTTGTAACACACACTGTACCCACTGAATCGAAAACTTGAGACCTTGAAAAAGGATTATAAACTAATGATCATTAGAAACGCACCGTTTTACTTTGCAATATGTTTGTTGTTTTTCAGTACCTTGTAAGCTTAACATATTTAAGAAAAGAATCATGCGATAGAAAAGAATTTGTACAGTCAATAGTTCAGTTCTAGTTAAAGCGCACAAGGCATCACTCTACCATATTTTTTCGTTATACAAAACTTTATAAAATTAAATTAGATTAAGATTGAATTTTAATAAATGATAAATTTAAATAATTAAAACGTCTTAAAAGTTATTGAAAGAAAATATAATGCGAATAACAAAGACATTATAATTGGTGACCCCGAGTTAAGCGAACAAATAAAACGCAACTTAACAACCAGAACTCAAATCACGTGCCCAAACTAGAACATTCCAAAAGAAGTCCAATGGATTAAGAAAGCCAGTGATCAGAAATCTCAATCACCCTGGACAACTTAAACTTCTGAAACAATTTATCATCGAAAAAAAAAAAATATAAAAACCAGCACTAGCAATATCAAACATAAACTATCCAGACTTGTATGCTTAAACTTCAACCAGAAAGTACCGAACCAGAGGAATCATCAAACAGGAAGAAGAAACCACAAATTACAACAGCATCCAAATCATATCCAGTCTATCATCATAAAATTAATTCGAATTTGTAAGGTAAGAGTGTTATCTTGTGCTCGCGCATTTTATATATAATAGTATTAAAGTTACATAGATTCAGGATTTCAATTAGCGGTTCTTTTTTCGAAATATTTTTGTAACTGTTAAAACTTATAAGGTACTTTGAGAAAATAAATTAATACAACACTCACATAAAAAAAAAAAAAAAAAACATGCAGGATCATACGGATAGTAATGACAGTGGGACATCCAAAAAGTTCGAAGAATCTCTATCACAACAGCATCCACCTTCTTCAGGCGAAAATTCACACATTGATTCAATGCGCGTACGTTTGCCTCCCTTTTGGAACGCAAACCCATTGACGTGGTTCATTCAGGCTGAAGCTCAATTTACAGTTTTCAATATCACAAGCCAAGAAACAAAATATTGCCTCACCGTAGCCGCTCTTCCAGTAGACACTTGTGACTCGGTCATAGATATTTTAACAAACCCTCCAGCATCGGGAAAATATGAGTGCCTGAAAAGCGCATTAGTAAAAAGACATTCAGTTTCAGAAATTAAAAGGTTAGAAGTTCTTGTGGAGAAAGCAGATCTAGGGGATCGAAAACCTTCCGAAGTGTTTAGGTCTATGAAACAACTTGCAGGCGGTTCTTTTAACGACGATGTTATTAAAAATCTCTGGATGCGTCGGTTGCCTCAGTTAATTAATATAACCCTGCTTTCGGTAGGAGAAAAGCCTCTTGACGAACTTACAACACTAGCAGATAAAATTTTCGAAGCTTCACAGTCTCAAAATGCTAGCGTTTACAGTGTTTCTGGTGCTCAAACTCCGGTCTCAATTAAAAGTCATTCAGACGAAATAGAATCTCGATTAAACAAATTAGAATCGATGATAGAATCACTAAGCTTTCGATCTCGTCCTCGATCGCGTAGCACATACAGAAACCGAACTCCAGGCAATAGAAGTGGTACAAGGTTTTCTCAAAATCGTTCAGTTTGTTGGTTTCACAAACGCTACGGCTCACGATCTCGAAAATGTACGAAGCCTTGCAGTTACGTGAAATCGTCAATAAAAGCCGATGGCCACGTTAAGTTGAACCCATCCACCTCTAAATCCCCAAACTAAATTCACCCATTGTTGGTGCGGCGAACGGTGGGAACATAATAAATCGCCGCCTATTTATTCGAGATAGAATAAATAATTTAACATTCTTGATAGATACGGATGCAGATTTATCTGTAATACCATACAATAAAAAACAATTTTCAAATACACTTCCAAATTCAAACATTTTACTGTCAGCCGCGAATGGCACAACAATCCATACTTTTGGTACAAAGCTCCTAAAATTAAACATTGGACTCAGACGTGATTTCATACACAGTTTCATTCAAGCTTCAGTCAGTCGTCCCATAATAGGCGCTGACTTTTTAAACAAATTTGGTCTTCTTGTGGATCTTCAAAATAGAAGATTACTAGATCCGAAAACAAATTTGCAATGCAAAGCTGAAATAAGCACATTCAATGTACCAACTCCATTACATTTTACGCTCGAGAACAAATGGGGCCAAATTCTTGCAAAATATCCTCCTTTATTTGAACCTCCAAACTATTTTGCTCCAGTTAAGCACTGCATAGTTCACCACATAGTTACAACTGGCCCACTTCCATTCTCTCGTCCTCGTCGACTACATCCTTCACGACACGCAGCTGCAAAGACAGAATTCGAACACATGGTAAACATAGGGCTATGTCGAATCTCTGATTCACCCGCTTCTTCACCTCTTCACATGGTAAAAAAGAAGAATAATATTGACTGGAGACCTTGCGGTGACTACCGCAGGCTCAACGCCATCACAGTACCCAGTCGGTACCCTATTTCACACATACACAATTTTTCAATGAACGCAAGAGGTTGCAAAATCTTTTCAGAAATTGATATCATAAGAGCATATCACTTGATCCCCGTTGCACCCGAAGATATACACAAAACAGCCATCACAACTCCGTTTGGTTTATATGAATTTTGCAGAATGCCTTTTGGCTTACGCAATGCCGCTCAAACATTTCAGCAGCTCATTGCTAAAATTTGCTCAGATTTTGACTTTGTATTTTCATATATTGATGACATTTTAGTCGCAAGTAAAAATACAGACGAGCACACAAACCATCTCGAACTGCTTTTTAAAAGGCTTACAGAATACGGAGTCACAATCAACGCATCAAAATGCATATTTGGAGCAACGAATTTAGAATTCCTTGGCCACGAGATCAGCGCTGATGGCATAACCCCCTCGAAAGAACGCGTAGAAGCCATTCTTAACTTTCCGCAACCTGCTTCCATAAAGCAATTGCAACGCTTTATCGGCATGATAAATTATTATCATAGGTTCATACCCAAATTAGCAGAAATGTTAGCACCGATGCACGAACACATGGCCATATTGAATAAAAAGCCCAAAAACAAACCCGCTTCATTCAATTGGCCGGATCATTTGAACGTTGCATTTAAAAATGTTAAACATACGCTCTCCAATGCAACTCTATTAGTACATCCAAAACCGGACGGTGAATACTCCATAGCTACAGATGCTTCAAACATAGCTGTAGGAGCGGTTTTACAACAAAAAACCAATGAGATATGGGAACCACTTTCTTTTTTCTCTAAAAAATTATCTAAAACGGAAACGAAGTACTCTGCTTTTGACCGAGAACTTCTCGCAATCTTTCTCGCAATTAAACATTTTAGATATTTCGTGGAAGGTCGGAATTTCACTATTTTCACTGACCACAAACCGCTCACGCACGCGATAGCATCGAAGACGGAGAGAAGTCCTAGACAAGCTAGACACCTCGACTTCATATCTCAATTCACCACAGATATTCAATACATTAAGGGAACGGAAAACATAGTGGCAGACACCCTTTCACGCTTGCACGAATCCGATATATCAGAAAACGAACAATATTTCTTAGATCTTACAACCATATCCAAAATGCAAAGCTTAGATCCTGAGCTGGCTACACTTTTAAAAGAGGAAAGGAAAAACCTTTATAAAGTCATTCTCGAGGAGTTCGTTTTCCCTGATTACAAAATTATATGCGAAACGTCAACAAAAAAGATCCGACCTTATGTACCTCAGCCACTGCGACAACAAATTTTTCACAAGCTACACAATCTTTCACATCCCAGTATACGGGCCAGTAGAAAGTTAGTTTCCGAACGATATTTCTGGCCTGAAATGAATAAAAACATAACACTGTGGGCAAAATCATGTGTCGGCTGTCAGAAGTCTAAAGTTCATAGACACACAAAGTCAGGTTTCGGAAGATTCAACATACCTTCAGGCCGTTTTGAACACATTCACCTCGATTTAGTTGGTCCACTCCCTGAATCCAACGGCTATTCCTACATTTTAACAGCTGTAGATAGATTCACAAGATGGCCAGAAGCATATCTTTTAAAAGACATAACCGCAACCACAGTTGCAAAAACATTCGTTGAAAATTTTGTTTCCAGATTTGGAACTCCACTACGGATCACAACAGACCAAGGCAGTCAGTTCGAATCCAAATTATTTAACGAACTTACCAGATTGTTAGGCTCGCAAAGGTTTCGCACCACACCATACCATCCACAAGCGAACGGAATGGTCGAACGATTTCATCGCCAATTAAAAGCATCCCTTAAAGCCAGAGGCAACTCTATCAATTGGAGTACAGAGCTTCCCATAGTGCTCCTTGGGATTCGCACGGCAATCAAAGAAGACCTGCAATGCTCTCCTGCGGAGATGGTATATGGTCAAAACCTTCGTTTGCCAGGCGAGATTTTCATAAAAAACAATTTGCAGCAAGTCAGTTCGGATACACTTATAAATCAACTTCGCGAAACAATGAGAAATCTCATACCAACTGACACACGTCATAACAGTGAAAATATTTTTATACCAAAAAGTTTAGATAATTGTGACGCAGTTTTCGTAAGAATCGACAAAATAAAAACTGGTCTCAGCCTTCCTTATGAAGGGCCTTTTAAAGTAATACGACGTATGAGGAAATGTTTTGTTATAGATAAAAACGGAAAAAATGCAACCATTTCGATCGACAGACTAAAACCAGCTTTAAGCATATTGTGCTCCAGTCTGAATGAATCACAGCTAAATGAAAAATCTTACAGACCCAAATTTAACATATTTTCGGAGGAGCTTATTTGAAGGAGGGTGATGTGGTGGTCCAGAGTGTAAAATAAATTTCGCGTCTTAACTTGTAACACACACTGTACCCACTGAATCGAAAACTTGAGACCTTGAAAAAGGATTATAAACTAATGATCATTAGAAACGCACCATTTTGCTTTGCAATATGTTTGTTGTTTTTCAGTACCTTGTAAGCTTAACATATTTAAGAAAAGAATCATGCGATAGAAAAGAATTTGTACAGTCAATAGTTCAGTTCTAGTTAAAGCGCACAAGGCATCACTCTACCATATTTTTTCGTTATACAAAACTTTATAAAATTAAATTAGATTAAGATTGAATTTTAATAAATGATAAATTTAAATAATTAAAACGTCTTCAAAGTTATTGAAAGAAAATATAATGCGAATAACAAAGACATTATAATGCTCTCTTATTTACTTTTTTCCGCTCTTGTAGTTTTTAATTTAAAGTCTTATCGTTTTCATTTTTTTAGAATTAATAAGAATAACGAATTCTAAATGAAAAAATATATGGGCTTTATAAACATTTTGAAAAATCACACTTCACACTAATTTTTTGACTAAATATTAATTTATTTTTTTCGAAAGGTATGAATAAATTCAATTTTTATTTTTTGGAAATTTCTTTTTCATTAAAAGAAATGCTTGTTTTAGTTTGAGCTGCTCTAAGGAAATCAAATAAAATAATTTTTTACGACTAGACTCTACCATGTTTGAATTGGTATGGAATTATATTAATAGTAAATACAATAAAATATATGTACATAAAAAACATATTGATCACAAAACATTTAATATTTAACTAACAAAACAATAGATATTAAAATGCACTTTCTTAAGTCACTTTCCTTTCCGCCTAAAAGGTTTCAAACAAAACCTACTTCCTATTAAACATTTGAATAATCTGCCTAAACTTCCAACGCATTTACCATTTCCTTTTCCTCACACATCGGCATCAAAAATCAGGGGCCGAATCACCGCATCAGTTGACGAGTAATACGTGACTGAATTATGTCAATTTGGCATTACCGCTCACGTTAACGAGCAATCTAGTACTTTAATTTGGAATTCTGTGATCAGTTATCGAACGGGATTTCATTCGACAGACTAAAAGTTAACTGATGGTATGTTTTTGAAGCGGGTTGTCATCCTTGTTTTCCAATTATCTTCTTTCGTTGGAATGTTTCCAAACAAAAGAGTCGTGAGCAGCTCCACCATAATGAGAATCCACAGCCAAAATCCTATACTCATGGTCACATATCTAAAAAAACAATAATGTTTTAATTGCACACACAAATTTTATACTTAATATAATCAAACTCACCATCATCGAGTTTAAACTATGAAAACCCTTTCTGTTGAAGAACATATGTTCATTTTGGCTTGGTTTTTGTAAGCCAAAGTGTGTGCCATCAACACAGCCTATAACTGCAAACAAAAATTCATTGAATTTAAAAATAAACAGACTTGAATAAATTTACCTCCTGGAATTTTATATTTGCTGTAGAACCACTGCTTGTACCTACTCCAATTTTCTTCGGAAAATGTTATGTGGGTTGAACAAAGTTTTGACTCCATTTCGTTTACTACATGTTTTAATATCTTGGATAATGTAGATTGGCCCACTCCAACAAGATAGTCATTGCCTGTTAATAAGATAATTTAAAAAATTGTGCAAACAAATGTAGGTACTTACCAACTGAGTGTTGATAGCCTCCACTTGCCAAGAGAGATAGGGCAGCAGCTAATTGCAATGTAGCTGGAACTGCCGTTGACATATGCCCTTTAAGTTCTATCTTGGATAGCACAAAAACGAAGGCTTCTTTGCTGAGCCTAAACCTTTTGATAAATCTTTTTAAAAAAAATTGTTGCATTATCTATTGACATACAAATTTATTTGTACTCACTCAGAATTAGGCAGAGACAATGGATCACTTTTGTCTCGTAAGCGCCTGCGCTCTACTGCTTCGTACTTTTCATTGTCTGAAATATTTAAGTTTCGTTAAACATAATTTACAAATGGTTTTTTATTCTCACCTTCAGAATCACTAGACAGGAACAAAATATCCATAATAATAAATTGAACTTTTTCTTTTTTTTTGTTAACCAATTCACTATTCGCATAAACACAGATGTTATCTGTCAAAACTATAGAGACTCGATGAAAATTAAAGAAGAGTCGATGTAGCAGATTATAACTACTACAATTATAAAAATCTAAACGTTACGTCCCACTACGTATGCCATCATCCCAATGTAGTCACTCGTTCGTTCGGTAACTGATGGAATTTACTCACTCGATGACTGATGCGGTAATTCGGCCCCAGTATAATCGCTAAGAGCTGCGCTAACCGACGAACATGCGTTGCTGGCTATATTCTCGTAGAGCAGGGTCAATCAAGTTTGTAGCAAACCCTATTTTCACATAAATAAATAATCGCACAATTTTCTGCTTTCAAAAACGAATATGGTATTGGTATGATGTATAAATAGTTGCCGTGTTCAACGATCATGTTCGATTCGTCAGTGTTGTTCTTTCTTCCATAGTCCATACGAAGTATAAAGAGAGAAGACATCTAACTCTTGGTCGCGCCTGGTCTTCCTCTCTGTTGTGTCTTTAATGTGTACCTGCATACTTCGCCTGATGGTTATCGCTTTTTTTTGCGCTTACCCTTCTACTTATTTGTACAGGATTTTATTTGATTGTGTGCATTTATCTGTATGTGTAAAATGTATGAAATTTGATAGCGCAAACTTTTGCGATGCCCAAGCCCAATGTTTCAAGATAGATTTGATATTGTATGAGAGTTTTATTGCATGAAATGAAAATTATTTGAAGAAAAGTCACTTTGATTGCAAGATGCAAGTTATGTAACTACAACCGATTTTTTTAACATAATGGTCAACTGTTGAGTTGGTTAGTAATTCAATTACCAAATGATATTCATATTACAAAATAAGATTAATTCTAAAATTCTTGGTTTAGCGCCGCTAAACCTGCTGACTATGATGAATCGCCCCTGCGCTAATTATGTCTATACTACAAAAAAAAAAACAATTTCAATCCCTTAACCTTATACCATTTATGGCTTTTTACATTTTAATCCTTTTTTATTCCCTTTTTTTCGATAAATGATTAAAATGCCTAATTACCCCTTTTTCAGCTATATCTGATAAAGAATTAAGAATAATTTCATCTACCTGTTTCCATATATATATAGGGTTAAATTTGGCCTTCAATGTCAGTTGACTTGCAATTGTGGTTGAAAAAGGAAGTTTTAAATTTTGAAATTTTTTAATATTAATAACTTTTGTCTAAAGTATAAGTGATCTAGTTGAAAAAATATATTTATCTTTTCTAAAAATAAGTAAAAACAAGAAAATATATATGATTCTGTCAGTTTTGGGGTAAATGTTGTCAAGCCATATTTGGCTTCGTATGCAGTAAGGGTTTTCAATGTATACATTTTTTTCTCTTTACTTGTTTTTCACTTTTACCTACAATAATTGTTAATTAAAGTAAAATAAATGCATTTAATTGTTCTTAAACTGAAGAAATGGAAACTCGTCGTTTTTACGAAAGATCCGATTTTGTGAATCCCATCCCTGGAGATGGAGCGCAAAGTGATGATGAATTGGCAGGAGACTTGGATATGGAACTAGAGACTGAGATGCAATTCGAAAACATGACGTTGTAGTGGAAGAAACCGATATAGATTCAGACGATGAAGTCCAATCCAGGGTAAACAAAACAAAATCAAAAAAGCAAATTTCATGGAGAAAGGGACATATTCCTGCGTACGTCAAGGAAAACTTCATAATTTCGGTATCGGCTGAGCTACCAGAATTAGTTAAGGCCCTAAATACCCCATCGGAATTTTTTAAATTCCTGTTTACTGATGAGATAATGAACCAAATAACTGACAAAAAAAAAAAAAGCATTCCATCACATCAGCATCACAAAAGATGCCATCTTCAAGGCATTACTGGAATAAAACTGAAGGACAACCGATCATTTACAAAAGAATGACGTGCAACAAATTTGAAATAATTAAGAGCTTTATCCATTTCAACGTCAATGATAATTTCATTCCACTCGGGCAAGAAGAACACGAAAAATTGTTCAAGATAAAGCCAATTTTGGATAAAATACGAGAACGGTTGCTATTGATCCCAAAAGAAGAGTTTCTCGCCGTTGATGAACAAATTATACCAACAAAATGTCGCCATGAACTGAAGCAGTAAAATCCAGCCAAGCCAAATAAATGGGGCTATAAGAACCAAGTTCTGAGTGGAATTCCTGCAAATCCAACTTCTTCTGCCACCGATCCCAAAAAGAGGGCCGGATCACCTGCAGGAACAACACCAAAGAGAAAGCGTCCTGAAAGGCATCAAGACTATCCTCTACTTTCAATTCGTTTCGACAATGTGGGACATTTCTCAAAAATCAGAGAAAACAGAAAAATTTGCCAAAACGATTGCTCCTACCGCTCTTTTACCTGTTGCCCGAAATGTAAAGCTCATTTTTGTTACAATAAAAAAAATAAATTTTTTTTTCTAAATTTCATGAAGCTCAAATTCAAGAGGATTAACTTTTTTTGACTCAATAAATTTGTATTATTTGTATATTAAAATCCCTTAATTTTTATTTATGTTCTTACAAACATTTTCTTAACGGAAATGTAAAGGTTGTAAAACATTTAAGGCATACGAAGCCAAATTTGGCTTCTCTCCAAAAAATTTAAGCAAATTAACTTTTTTTAATTTTTTAACTAAACATGTCTTATAATGATCTAATTAAGCAATTAAAAGCCTATTAATTTTTGTTCCTTTGTTGGAAATAATTAATGCGGTAAAGTGTTAATGCAACAGAATGTACAATATTTTCTGTGACCCCATCTTTCGCCAATACAAACAAACTGGATGGTTTGCCCACTCGAGAGCACGCAACGTATAATTGTCCGTGTGAAAAACATGAAGTGCTCAGATCTAAGCCGCAGACAGACATCGTTTGGCCTTGAGACTCATTAATAATAGTCATTGCAAATGACAATCTAATTGGAAATTGAAGGCGTTTGAATTGAATTGGCACATCTGTGGTTATAATAGGGATTCGCGGTAATAATATATTTTCACCTCAGAATTTGCCATTTAGAATTATGGCTTCGATAAAATTTTTCATTATTTTTTTAATTACTAATCGCGTGCCGTTGCACAACCGTGGTGGGTTCAAATTACGAAGCAAAATTACCGGAGATCCAACATTCAGTTGTAAATTATGCGGTGGCATGCCTGGTAAATCTGAGGAGTTCAAAAACTCAGTTGGATAATTTACAGCTTCGGTAGCATCACAAACTGTATCAATATGATACATGTATGACACCAAGTCGCCTGGTAACAAAAATGTTGTATCTTGAGATTTAATTTGTTGACATCCACATTTTTTGCTGCTAAAATTGCTCTTTTTGCCAGCCACTTATGATTTGTATATTGTCGGGAAATATCTGGTCAATCAGAGCATCTTGTGAATCAATAATCGTGCAGAAATCGACCGGTAATTTTATGCATCCAGTTTCATCTGTAGTACTCGTAACTTTTCCGTCGTGAAGTTGCCGCAATGCCAGAAGATGCAACAGCCAATGCGATAGCATTATTTTATCGTATTTAAGCAAGAATTATCGAAATAAGGAATGTTTTGCCAGTTCCACCTGGTGCATCCAAAAAAAAAAATCCTACTTGTCCTGAAAGAACTGCGAGCAAGATGGGGTCATAAAAGGTTTTTTGGTTCTTCATTCATTAGTAGGACATTGCGAGCAACAATGGCTGCCATTTCTACAGTATTGTATTGTAATTCACGATTCAATTCAGTGTCTATTAAATCAGATGCATTTCGATTTGGTGAATACATACCGAAATGACAGAGTGGTAAGTTGGCAATGATAATGCAAAGATCCTCAATAGCAATCAATGCTTCATTGTACACAGCGTCACTGAATAATAAATAAAAAAATGGATAAAAACATATTTTCATAGCTACGGAATGTATATGCAAAATTTCATTGAAATTGGTCAAGCCGTTTCGGATGACTATGGCAACTAACACTGTAACACTTACTTACTTAAGGTGGCGCTACAGTCCTGTGTGAACTAGGGCCTCACCCAACAAACTTATCCATCTAGCTCGGTCCCTAGCTAGATGTCTCCAGTTTCGCGCTCCGAGTTGGGTGAGGTCACCTTCCACTTGTGCGCGCCACCTGATTCGCGGTCTTCCTCTACTGCGCTGTCCTGTGGGTGTGGATTCGAAGACTTTCCGGGCCGGAGCATTGGTTTCCATGCGCTCTACGTGACCTAGCCATCTTAGTCGTTGGACTTTTACCCTTCTTGCTAAGTCTACGTCGCTGTACAGCCCGTACAGCTCGTCGTTCCATCTTCTCCTCCACTCCCCTTCGATGCATACGGGACCGTAGATCACACGAAGAATCTTTCTCTCGAAACGACCCAAGGTGCTTTCATCCGCTTTTGTCAAAGTCCATGCTTCTGCACCGTATAGCAGGACGGGGATGATAAGGGTCTTATATAGCGACACTTTGGTCCTTCGAGAGAGAATTTTTCCACTCAATTGCTTTCTTAACCCAAAGAAACAGCGGTTAGCAAGAGTTATTCTTCGTTTGATCTCAGCGCTGGTGTTGTTTCTAACACTGTAACAGCAGAATTTTATATATTAGATTATAATTATTATTATTATTATTATTATGTATTATTATTATTATGATTATTATTATGATCATTATTATTATTATTATTATTATTATTATTATTATTATTATTATTATTATTATTATTATTATTATTATTATTATTATTATTATTATTATTATTATTATTATTATTATTATTATTATTATTATTATTATTATTATTATTATTATTATTATTATTATTATTATTATTATTATTATTATTATTATTATTATTATTATTATTATTATTATTATTATTATTATTATTATTATTATTATTATTATTATTATTATTATTATTATTATTATTATTATTATTATTATTATTATTATTATTATTATTATTATTATTATTATTATTATTATTATTATTATTATTATTATTATTATTATTATTATTATTATTATTATTATTATTATTATTATTATTATTATTATTATTATTATTATTATTATTATTATTATTATTATTATTATTATTATTATTATTATTATTATTATTATTATTATTATTATTATTATTATTATTATTATTATTATTATTATTATTATTATTATTATTATTATTATTATTATTATTATTATTATTATTATTATTATTATTATTATTATTATTATTATTATTATTATTATTATTATTATTATTATTATTATTATTATTATTATTATTATTATTATTATTATTATTATTATTATTATTATTATTATTATTATTATTATTATTATTATTATTATTATTATTATTATTATTATTATTATTATTATTATTATTATTATTATTATTATTATTATTATTATTATTATTATTATTATTATTATTATTATTATTATTATTATTATTATTATTATTATTATTATTATTATTATTATTATTATTATTATTATTATTATTATTATTATTATTATTATTATTATTATTATTATTATTATTATTATTATTATTATTATTATTATTATTATTATTATTATTATTATTATTATTATTATTATTATTATTATTATTATTATTATTATTATTATTATTATTATTATTATTATTATTATTATTATTATTATTATTATTATTATTATTATTATTATTATTATTATTATTATTATTATTATTATTATTATTATTATTATTATTATTATTATTATTATTATTATTATTATTATTATTATTATTATTATTATTATTATTATTATTATTATTATTATTATTATTATTATTATTATTATTATTATTATTATTATTATTATTATTATTATTATTATTATTATTATTATTATTATTATTATTATTATTATTATTATTATTATTATTATTATTATTATTATTATTATTATTATTATTATTATTATTATTATTATTATTATTATTATTATTATTATTATTATTATTATTATTATTATTATTATTATTATTATTATTATTATTATTATTATTATTATTATTATTATTATTATTATTATTATTATTATTATTATTATTATTATTATTATTATTATTATTATTATTATTATTATTATTATTATTATTATTATTATTATTATTAGTAGTGCCCGTGGCATGATGGTTAGTGCGTTGGACTCAGTCGTTCTTTGACTTCCAAAGAGAAAGCAAGCATAAGTGATTGGTAGTGTTAATTTCAAATTAAACAATAAATAAGAAAAGTGCATTTGTAGAGTTTTGCATTTAAGACGGCAGTAAGCCACAGTTTTAAATAAGAAATTGATAGCCTAGTGGAGGTGGCGTCCGAAGACGAAGCCGGAGGTCGTGGGTTCGAGTCCCAGTCTGAGTCGACAAAAAATATTAATGCTTTTTTCCACAATCGCGAAATAGTCGATTTTATTAAGTGGGAAGAAAAGCAGATGGAGAAAGAGAGGAAAGCAGGGGTATCGAAAGATACCTCTGCTAACACATCAGGTGATGTTTCGGTGGTGCCAGCAGCGGTACCCAATGATACACCAAAAACATCTGGTGAGACAGTTGAACAATGGACAACAACAACAAACAAGAAGAGGAAACTAAAAAAGCATAGCCCAAACAAAGTGGAGAGGGCCAACTCCGCTAAGCGGCGCGATATGCGGAAACAAATGGAGGGTGGTAAGGGAGGAATTACCACGGAGAGTGAGTTTTCAGACTACGCTGAGTCTGAAAAGGCTGAATATGTGTCTGAAGGTGGAGAGGGGCTCTTCAGGCCTCCGAATATGGATTTAATCCTATCGGAGCCAGAGCCAGTCCCGCCGACAGGGAAGGTGATGGAGGTAGAGGTGGACCTCCAAGAAGAAACTAAACTGGCAGAGGCCCTGCAAGCCAAACAGGCAGCCATTAGCCAGTTTGAGGAGGCTCTTAAAAAGCTCAGGGAGGAATTGGATCCCCTCCTCAGTCAGCTAAAGCTGAAGCAGGAAGCGCGCCGACGGCAAGAGGCAGCGCAACGGCAACTGCAACATAAACAGCAGCATCAAAAACAACACCAACAACAACCACAGCAGCAACAAACCAAGCCCGCTACTAAAATCTCAGGAGCGGAGCAAGTTAATAAAGCATTGCCAGCAAAAGCAGGCCTAAGTGTCGAGGGCCCATCGACCTCAACAAAAGCCAAACACCAACAACAGCAACAGAAGCAGCAGCAGCACCAACAGCAACAGAAGCAGCAGAAACAGCAGCAGCAGAAACAGCAGCCGCAGCAACAGCAGCAGAAACAGAAGCAGCAACACCAGCAACAACCACAGCCCAAGAAAGAGAAGGTGCCACCGATTAGGACCTACCGGGTTGACCTGCAGGACTTGAAACAGGTATGTAAGTCGGCCACTAAGGGCAATTTTGTAATAAATATTACTTACTTACTTACTTACTTACTTAAGGTGGCGCTACAGTCCGGGGCGGACCTGGGCCTCAACCAACATGCGTCTCCAGCCAGCTCGGTCCCTAGCTAGCTGTCTCCAGTTTCGCACGCCAAGTTGGTTGAGGTCCTCACCCACCTGAGTGCGCCACCTGAGTCGCGGTCTTCCTCTACTGCGCCGTCCCTCGGGATTGGATTCGAAGACCTTCCGGGCTGGAGCGTTGATGTCCATTCGCTCTACATGACCCAGCCATCTAAGCCGTTGGACTTTTATTCTGCTAACTAGGTCAGTGTCGCTGTACAGCCCGTACAGTTCGTCGTTATATCTTCTCCTCCATTCTCCATCTATACGTACGGGACCAAAAATCACCCGAAGAATTTTTCTCTCGAAGCATCCTAAGACGTTCTCATCTTTCTTTGACAGGGTCCAGGCCTCAGCGCCATAAATGAGAACCGGGATGATGAGTGTCTTATAGATGGTGATTTTAGATGCTCGAGAGAGGACTTTACTTCTCAATTGCCTTCTAAGTCCAAAGAAGCAGCGATTTGCAAGAGTTATTCTTCGTTTGATTTCAGCGCTGGTGTCGTTGCCTGTTTTTATAGCGGTGCCTAGGTAGACAAAGTCCTTAACTACCTCGAAGTTATAGCTGTCCATGGTGACGTTTTGTCCAAGACGTCGTTGTTCAATGTCCTTTTTTGATGACAGCATATACTTGGTCTTGCCCTCATTGACCACTAAACCCATCTTCTTCGCTTCCGTCGCAATGCTCAAAAACGCTCCACTGACATCACGCTTTGATCTTCCAATTATGTCAATATGATCTGCGAGTAATTGGATGGACCTTTGGAAGATTGTGCCTCTAGTGTTGACGGTTGAGTTTTGCACAATTCTTTCCAGAACGATGTTGAAGAAGTCGCATGACAGTGCATCGCCTTGTCTAAAACCTTTTTTGACATCAAATGCATCGGTGAGATCTTTTCCGACCTTGATGGAGCAGCGTGCATTCTCCATCGTCATTCTGCACAAACGGATAAGTTTGACAGGGATGCCAAAACTAGACATTGCTCTGTAGAGCTCTTCCCTATGGATGCTGTCATACGCGGCTTTAAAATCGATAAAGAGATGGTGGGTATCGATTTGAAGCTCCTGGGTTTTTTCCAAGATCTGCCGTAATGTGAATATTTGGTCGATAGTGGACTTTCCTGGTCTGAAGCCACACTGATAAGGACCTATCAGGTTGTTGACGAACGGCTTCAGACGTTCACATAGTACGGCAGAAAGGATCTTATATGCAATGTTAAGGAGACTGATCCCTCTGTAGTTGGCGCAATTTAAAGGGTCTCCTTTTTTATGTATCGGACAAACTATGCTGAGATTCCACTCATCGGGCATGCTTTCTTCCGACCATATTTTGCAGATGAGTTGGTGCATGCTCCCTACCAAGTCATCGCCTGCTGCTTTAAATAGTTCGGCAGCTATGCCGTCAGCTCCAGCAGCTTTGTTTGACTTCAGTTTAGATATAGCTATCTTCACTTCGTCTAGGTCGGGTAGGCGGAATTGTTGATCTGCGTCGCCTAAGTTGAGTGGTTCTACCTCCCTTACAGCGGGATTCGGTTCGTCATCGCCGTTATATAATTTGGAGAAGTGGTATTTCCATATTCTCAACATAGACTGCGGTTCTACTACGATGTTCCCCTGATCGTCTTTACAGGCTTCGGTTCGTGGCTGGTACCCTTGGGAGTTCTTTTTTACCTTTTGGTAAAATTTACGAACCTCATTCCTGTTGTAACATCCCTCTATCTCCTCGATCGCGCGCTTCTCGTGCTCTCTTTTTTTCCATCTAAGAAGCCGGTGTTCCTCTCTCCTCCTCTGCTCGTAGAGCTCGCGAGCAGCTCTGGTCCTTCTGTGCAGGGCCGTTTTGTATGTCTCTTGCTTCGCTGCGTGCGCTTGCCGGCACTCGTCGTCAAACCAGGGGTTTCGCTGTTGTGGACGGGTGAAACCTAGCACTTCAGAGGCGGCATCTCTGATGGCTGCAAGGCAATGTTGCCACTGGTTTTCAATGCTTAATGCATGCAGCATAGGACTCCTTAAGAGGTTACTAGAGACTCGATCGGAAAAGGACATGGCAGTCTCTTGCGATTGTAGCCGTCTAACGTCGAAACTTCTCACAGTACTTCCTTGTTTTGGCTTGGACCGGGATATCCGTAGTCGTACCTTGGCTACAACGAGGTAGTGGTCCGAGTCAATGTTGGCCCCTCGGAATGTTCGGATATCCTGTATACTGGAGAAGTGTCGTGCGTCGATCGCAATGTGGTCAATCTGGTTGACGGTTGATTGATCAGGAGATTTCCATGTCCCCTTGTGGATATTGAGATGTGTGAATAAATATTCTGAATGAAAAAGAAAAGCGGTATTCGGTACAGTGCTTCTCACTGGCCGAATACAAGCTACTGAAAGAAGTGCTTAAGCAGGCCACCGCTGAGTTCTTCAGCTTCACGCCGAAAAGCGAAAAATTTAAGACGGTCCTACTAAAGGGCATAAGTTCCTGCACGGAACCAGAGGCGCTCTTAGCTGAGCTCCGCCAAAAAGCCAACGACGATCTCGATTTCATCGGGGTCAAGCCTTTCACTACGGTGAAGTCCAGGCGAGGGGGTTACAGGCTGCCAATGTTCCTCGTAACATTATCGCCCCAAAGTAGCTTTGAGAGTCTGAGGGAAATCAAATGCCTCGACTATCAAGCCATACACTGGGAGACATTAAAAAGGCACGACGACATTTTACAATGTACGAAGTGCCAGAGGTTCGGCCATGCCGGAGCCAACTGCAATATGCAGTTGCGCTGCGTCAGGTGCTCAGAAACCCACAATGAAGGAGAATGCAAGCTCGGGAATGAGCGGGTTGAGGATTTAACCCAGCTCAAGTGTGTCCTTTGTGGAAACCAAGGGCACCCGGCTAGCTATAGGGGTTGCCCTAAGGTCCAAGAAATGAAACAGAAACAGGCCAGTCAAAAAGCCGAAAGAAGTCGAACAGTTCGACAGGCTCCAACACAAAAATTCGTGGATCCCAAATTCTCTTACGCCCAAATGGTGTCAGGGAATGGAAATACGAGACAGGCTCCACCAACGGTTGCCCCAAAGGCCCCTGTGCCTAAGGCACCAGAGGTGCAGCCTGACATTGTAGCCTTGTTGCTGAGCATTCAAGGTCAACTTACAGGGCTGCAAAGTCAGATAAAGGAGCAAGGCAAAAGGGTAGATCATCTCTACTCTTTGTTGCCTGGCCTGGCGCAATTTAGACCATAATGGGCGCGCTGCCGGAGACGCGCCTAAAAGTCCTAGCTGTGAATGTAAATTCACTGATTAGGATTGAACGAAGAGCCAATATGTTCCAATTGCTGAAAGACTACAGTCCCGATGTGTTTATGGCTAGCGAAACTAGGCTAAACCACAAACACAAATTGACTCATAAAAATTACAATATCGTAAGAAGAGACCGGCCCGACTCCACTCAAGGGGGTGGTGTCGCTCTCTTTATACGAAAAGGCATTAATTATAAGGTCATATACAACAATGAATTGCGAAAGCTCAAGACGCTAGAAGTTTGCGTTGTATGCATCTCTCTCACTCAAGGGAAGCGGATGTATATGATTGCGGCTTATGCGGCTGGAGCTCCGCAGGTTACTTACTTTGCTTCAGAACTCGAGATTCTTTTTAGGGAACTGAAACTGAGCTTGGAAGAAAACTATTTCATCTTGGCCGGTGATTTGAACGCAAAACATGAAGATTGGGGAAATCAACATAGTAATCCCAGAGGTAACCATCTTTTTAATTTGATGAATCTTTACAGCGTTGAATATGGCGTCGACCTGCTGGCTACTGAAAAGCCATCGTATCCAAGAACCGGCTCCTTTCTGGATCTTTTGCTGTACGACACCAGACTGACAGTTACAGACAAAGTGGGTAATCACCCTCGAAACTGCTTACACACAGTCGAGTACGACAGTGATCACTGCGGACTGGCTGCTGTAATGCAGATTCCGAACGAACGCGTGGAGTTGGAGGAATACGTTGCAACGCATTCTTACAATTACAGTAAGATGCGCTGGCCTCGTTTCACCAACGCCCTAGCGAGAGAACTTCGTTCGAGTGACATAGCCCCACCAAACAACAGAAACCTGACAAATACAGAAATTGACCAACATTTACAACAGATGGACGAAACAATAAAACGAACAATGGAACGGACAATACCAAAGTACAAAGAACGGGACCAAATGGACGCTTACAGAAACGCGACTATTGACGCACTACGTAGGCACAAGAGTGGCTTACTGACAAGACTCAAAAACTTGTACAGACGACTGACAGACCCACACGACTTGGAGGTTAGGACACTGAAGTCGTCAATAAAAAATGTCAATCTGTTGATTAAGGAGAACTACAGGTTATCAATTAACAAGTACTGGGACCGCAAGATCCGGTCAGTTAATTCCAGTGACCCTAGTATGTTCCCTAAAATCAATAAGATATTTAGGAAAAAGAACGACAATGACCTTCCGTGTCTGAAACTCCAAAGAACTGAAGAGAACAGAGACGTACTCATGACAGCGCAAATAGATTCAGAAGAAGCCATCTTTGACGATGACTTTTATATAATTGAAGATCCGAAGGAAAAAGTGGAGGCGGTGTGAGCTGCTTTCCAGCAAGTGTACAAGGTGAATGTTAGCATTCGCCCCAACCACGACTTGGAAAACAGAGCCCTACTTAATCACTTTTACCTTCGAAATGATATAACACATTGGCGATCTGAGAACCGCGGTTTTATGCGGTTCGATGACGATTCCTTGGCAAATGCCATAATCGCCGAGCAAACGGGACCAAGTCCCCTGTTAGTGACGAAGGTTGAGCTTCAGCTCATCTTCAACTCAATAAAAAATAAAAAGTCAGCAGGTGTTGATGGTATATCCAACGTTGTACTAAGACATTTACCGATGGAGGCAATTGACATTTACACCACACTCTTCAATAATGCACTGAATAATGCATATTATCCAGTGCATTGGAAGACCGCTGTGGTTCATCCTCTCCCGAAAAAGGGAAAGGACAACTCCAACCCGTCAAATCTTCGGTCGATAAGTCTTCTTCCGAGCATCAGCAAAGTTTTCGAAAAAATCATTAATAGGGCTCTGACTAAGTGGGCTGCGGACAACAAAATAATTCCGGATAAACAGTTCGGGTTCAAGGCGGGTCATGACACAATTCATGCTGCGTCTAAACTCGTTTCTGATATCCAATGGAATAAAACAAAACAACAATGCACAGGTGCTGTTCTGGTTGATTTGGATAAGGCCTTTGACACCGTATGGTTAGAGGGTCTTTACCTAAAACTGAGCAGGCTTGGCATAAGCAAGCCATTGTTGTATATACTTTATGATATGCTTAACGGTAGAAAGTTTGTTGTCAAAAGTGGCAATGTAACTTCTACCAAAACATTCTTAATTAAAAATGGTCTTCAACAGGGAGCGGTGAATTCGCCGATTCTCTTCAGCATTTACACCAGCGATCTGATAGGTAGTCTTACAAAGGCAATTGCGTACGCCGACGATCTTATTGCGTACAGAACGGCCCGAAAGGTTGAGGTTATTAGAATTCTCTTGCAGCGTGATTTCGACAAGATTCAGCGATATTGCGACGACTGGAAACTGAAAATAAATGTCCATAAGTCGGAGACAATTCTGTTCCGGACTCCGTTGGCTATGGCCACGAGGGATACGTGCAAGAATTGGCGCAAGATGGTTATCGTTGATCTTCACGGGCAGCCATTAGCGAGCAAAAGTGTAGTGAAGTACCTCGGTATCTGGTTAGATCAGTATTTATATTTCGACAGACATATAAATGCTGCTCTGACCAGGGCCAGAGGAGCCTTCGCTCTGACGAAACGGCTGTTTTTTAGCAGTCGGCTTGACCCCAGAGTCAAGGTAATTTGCTACATGGCCCTCATACGGCCGATGATCGTTTATGGTTGTCCTGTGTGGTTCAACGTTGCCCCTTCCCAGATGGAGAGGTTTCGGGTGTTCGAGCGGCAGTGTTTACGACGCTGTACCGGCTTATATCGAACAGCCGAATCTTCTTACGTGCACTACTATTCCAACGAGGTCCTATACAACGGGGCTCGAATCAACAGAATTGACAATTTCGTGATAAAACTCGTTCGAGGTCACATTGCAAGAGCTATGTCTTCGACCAACAATTTAATTTTCGGGGCGTTCTACCCGAACGACGAATATTTTGAAAGTGTACGCTTGAGCGGCTTCATTCCACCAGAGGCATTCCTCTTTTTAGATAGATGCGGTCTGATACAAGATAGATTGGCAGTTCCGTTAATCTACCACGTCAGACGACGAACCGTGGATAGGCGACTCCTGTACAATCGGGACGTCATGGCACAAGGCGGAGCAGAGCTCCTTCGGTTCAGTAGGGCTGTGTCCGAACGGGACCGAACTGATAGGGTGAAGCAGGAGAACCAGTTTTGGTGGCTTCAATCGGCACTTGATAGTGAGTAGTCGGGATGGGGTTTTAAGCCTTGGCCGGCTTACATACTTGTTTTATAGTCTTAGGGTTTAGTTTTAAGTAGAATAGGCATGGTGGCACAAAAAACACAAAAAAAAACATACAAAAAAAATACAAAAAATACAAAAAAAAAATAAAATAAAAAAATAAAAATAAAAAAAAACAACATGGAATAATAAACAAAAAAAATACAAAAAAAAAGACAAAATATGAAAAACAAAAAACGTTAGATAGTTAGATTTGCTGCTGTGGTTGTTCTAGTTTTAAGTAGGTTATAGGTAGAATAGGTAGTTTTAGTTAGCTTTAAGTTTTATATTAAGGACCTTATTTTAAGTAGTTTTTAAGTAAAATAAAAAAGGATATTGACATTAGTTTTTTTAAATTTTCTAATGAATACAAAAATAAATAAAATTGAATTGAAGTTAAAATAGATCTTAGGGCCGAAAGGCATTAGCATTAAGTATTATTGTTTAACTTAGAGTGTCCGTATGGGACCAGTAAGTTAGTTGTAAGTTATGGTTAATTAGGCTAGTTTTATGAATTTTTGTCTAGCTTTAAGATAGATTTAAGATTGAATTAATAAAAATGAATTGAAAAAAAAAAAAAAAAAAAAAAAAAGTGCGTTGGACTGTCATGCGAGAGGTCTTGGGTTCAATCCCTGCCTGTGCCACCTTAATTAAAAAAAAGAGTTCACGGGTACTGCCTCTTGCGAGGAATTGACAAATTCTCCAAGAGTAATTCTTGTCATGAAAAAGTGCATTCTCAAATTAGCCGTTCGGATTCGGCATATAAATTGTAGGTCCCCTCCATCCCTGACAACATTACTCGCACACAGGAATGGTTGAGAGTTGTAAGTCACTAGGCCCTGGTTCTCTACGGACTGTTGCGCCACCTAATTTTATTATTATTATTATTATTATTATTATTATTATTGTTATTATTATTATTATTATTATTATTATTATTATTATTATTATTATTATTATTATTATTATTATTATTATTATTATTATTATTATTATTATTATTATTATTATTATTATTATTATTATTATTATTATTATTATTATTATTATTATTATTATTATTATTATTATTATTATTATTATTATTATTATTATTATTATTATTATTATTATTATTATTATTATCATTATTATTATTATTATTATTATTATTATTATTATTATTATTATTATTATTATTATTATTATTATTATTATTATTATTATTATTATTATTATTATTATTATTATTATTATTATTATTATTATTATTATTATTATTATTATTATTATTATTATTATTATTATTATTATTATTATTATTATTATTATTATTATTATTATTATTATTATTATTATTATTATTATTATTATTATTATTATTATTATTATTATTATTATTATTATTATTATTATTATTATTATTATTATTATTATTATTATTATTATTATTATTATTATTATTATTATTATTATTATTATTATTATTATTATTATTATTATTATTATTATTATTATTATTATTATTATTATTATTATTATTATTATTATTATTATTATTATTATTATTATTATTATTATTATTATTATTATTATTATTATTATTATTATTATTATTATTATTATTATTATTATTATTATTATTATTATTATTATTATTATTATTATTATTATTATTATTATTATTATTATTATTATTATTATTATTATTATTATTATTATTATTATTATTATTATTATTATTATTATTATTATTATTATTATTATTATTATTATTATTATTATTATTATTATTATTATTATTATTATTATTATTATTATTATTATTATTATTATTATTATTATTATTATTATTATTATTATTATTATTATTATTATTATTATTATTATTATTATTATTATTATTATTATTATTATTATTATTATTATTATTATTATTATTATTATTATTATTATTATTATTATTATTATTATTATTATTATTATTATTATTATTATTATTATTATTATTATTATTATTATTATTATTATTATTATTATTATTATTATTATTATTATTATTATTATTATTATTATTATTATTATTATTATTATTATTATTATTATTATTATTATTATTATTATTATTATTATTATTATTATTATTATTATTATTATTATTATTATTATTATTATTATTATTATTATTATTATTATTATTATTATTATTATTATTATTATTATTATTATTATTATTATTATTATTATTATTATTATTATTATTATTATTATTATTATTATTATTATTATTATTATTATTATTATTATTATTATTATTATTATTATTATTATTATTATTATTATTATTATTATTATTATTATTATTATTATTATTATTATTATTATTATTATTATTATTATTATTATTATTATTATTATTATTATTATTATTATTATTATTATTATTATTATTATTATTATTATTATTATTATTATTATTATTATTATTATTATTATTATTATTATTATTATTATTATTATTATTATTATTATTATTATTATTATTATTATTATTATTATTATTATTATTATTATTATTATTATTATTATTATTATTATTATTATTATTATTATTATTATTATTATTATTATTATTATTATTATTATTATTATTATTATTATTATTATTATTATTATTATTATTATTATTATTTTTTTTTTTTTTATAATAAGCAAACACTCAAGGGGATATTAGCAAACACTCAAGGGGATATT